>JBBPTF010000650.1:0-12518 GCA_038094015.1 Phylloporus cf. gajari
GCGCCGAGTCGAGAACGGTGACCGCGACGAAGCCGACGACTTCGTGCTCGGTCTTGGCCACCCTGAGACCAGGACTCCCGAAGCCCCGGTCAGGTGCAAGGTGGAGCATTACCGCTGGTTCCAGGCTTGCCATCCCAGGCTCACGAGAGTGTCGCTCGCCACGATCATGGGACCACCCTGAGCGGATTTCTGCCACGAGCATGGGACCACCTGGTTGCCAGTGATGGGACCATCCGGCGTGTCGCGCCGTGGGGGTTGATCACTTTGGATATCCGATCCGTCCATGTCATGCGACGTGGGGGTTCGGTAGATGGCGTTTCGGGAGGTCTCGGTGATTGAGGTGCGTGAGGTGTTGCGGGGGTGGCTGGGCGGTGGTGGGCTGCGCACGGTGGCGCAGCGGGCGGGGGTGGACCGCAAGACCGCCCGCCGCTATGTGGCCGCTGCCGAGGCAGCCGGGGTAGCGCGGGATGGTGGTCTGGCCCACCTGACCGACGAGGTGATCGGCCAGGTGGTAGCGGCCGTGCGGCCGGTGCGAGCAAGCGGGCACGGGCAGGCCTGGCAGGCGTTGGAGGCCGAGCAGGAGCAGATCAGTGAGTGGGTCGGCAAGGACTTGTCGGTGGTCAAGATCGCTGATCTGCTCGCGCGGCGGGGTGTGCTGGTGCCCTACCGCACATTGCACCGGTTTTGCACCGAGCAGTGCGGGTTCGGTCGCGGTGGCCGGAGCACGGTGCGGGTCGCCGAGGGCGAGCCGGGGGCGGAGTGCCAGATCGACTTCGCCCGGATGGGCCTGGTGTATGACCCGGGCTCGGGCAAGCGGCGGGTGGCCCATGCGTTGATCTTCACCGCGGTCTACTCCCGGCACCTGTTCGTGTGGTTGACCTTCTCGGGAGACCCTGGCCGCGGTGATCGCGGGGTGCGAGGCGGCGTGGCGGTTCTTCGGTGGCGTGTTCCGGGTACTGGTCCCGGACAATATGTCCACGGTCGTGGTCGACGCTGACCCGGTCAACCCGCGGTTCACGGTGGGTTGGCTGGACTATGCCCAGCACTGCGGGTTCGTCACCGACGCCGCGAGAGTCCGCAGCCCGAAAGACAAGCCCCGTGTGGAGCGCGCTGTCCAGTATGTGCGGGGGAATTTCTTCGCCGGCGAGGAGTTCGTTGACTTGGCCGATGCCCAGGTGCGGGCGGAGAGGTGGTGCCGTGAGGTCGCCGGGGAGCGCATCCATGGCACCATCCAGGCACGCCCAGCCGAGGTGTTCACCGAGTGCGAGGCCAGCGTGCTGCTCACGGTGCCTGAGCCCTACGACGTGCCGGTCTTCACTCGAGTGAAGGTGCACCGCGACTTCCATATCGAGGTCGGCAAGGCGCTGTACTCGGTACCGAAGGCCTATCTCGGGCAGCACCTGAACATCCGGGCCGACTCGGCCTTGGTGAAACTGTTCCACCAGGGGCAGCTGGTCAAGGTGCACCCCCGCCAGCAACCGGGCGGGCGGGTCAGCGACCCCCAGGACTTGCCCGAGCACCAGGCCGGCTACGCCCTGCGGGACCTCGACCACCTCGTGGCCGCCGCCCGCACACACGGCCCCGAGGTGGGGAGCTACGCCGGGCGGCTGCTGGAGGGCGAGCTGCCCTGGACCAGGATGCGCCAGGTCTACCGGCTGCTCGGTCTGGCCCGCCGCTATGGCCCCAGCGCGGTCAACGCCGCCTGCGCCCGGGCGCTCGCCCTCGACGTCATCAACGTCACCAAGATCGCCTCCATGCTGGAGCAGGCATCGGAGAACACCCCGCCACCGCCGCCACCGCCGGTGGCTCCCACCACGGCCCGCTTCGCCCGCGACCCAGCCGAGTTCACCCCGCACCGGCCGGCGCTCACGTTGATCAACGGCGGCGAGGCAGCCCGGTGATGACGACAGCTGACCTGCTGGAGGGCCTGCGCGCCCACCTCGCCGGCTTCGAGCTACCCCCGCTATGTTCGGTGAACCTCACCCACTGCTTCAGTGGGGCGAAGGTGACCGTGCAGCTGGCTCACCACACCTCTTCGCAGACCGGATCAGCGCTGCTCGCCTGGGCCGAGACGCTCACCGAGGTCACCGCCGAGGCCTGGCGGGTCCCCAGCACCGAGAGCGTGCATCTCTCGGTGCTCGGCCACCTGCCCGGTGGTGTGCCCATCCGGGTCTACGGGGGCGTGGCGTTCACCGAGCACGGCATCGGCGCCGACCTGGCATTAGACGCCAGCATCACCATGCCGCTGGCCACACTGCGAGGGTGGATCACCCAGGAGGTGAGGACCTGATGACCACGACCACCCTCACCGACCCCCTCAGCCCCGAGCTGCGCACCATCCTGCGCACACTCAAGCTCGGCAAACTGCTCGACACCCTGCCCGAACGGATCACCCTGGCCAAACAACACCACCTACCCCACGCCGAGTTCCTCGAACTCGTGCTGGCCGATGAAATCGCCCGCCGCGAGACCACCTCCGCCGCGCGCCGCGCCCGGGCCGCCGGCCTGGACCCACACATGCGCCTGGAGAGCTGGGACACCACCGCGACGGTGCGCTACGACCAACAACTCTGGACCGAGCTCACCAGCCTGCGGTTCCTCGAGGGCCCCCACGGAGCGTTGCTGCTAGGCCCGGTCGGAGTGGGCAAAACACACCTGGCCACCGCGCTCGGACACATCGCCATCCGCCGACGCCACAGCGTCCACATGGCCCGCGCCGACAAACTCCTCAAACGCCTCAAAGCCGCCCGACTCGACAACAGCGTCGAAGCCGAGATGCGCCGGCTCGCCCACGTGCAGTTGCTGATCATCGACGATTTCGCACTCCAACCCTTGGATGCCACCGAGACCACCGACTTCTACGAGCTGATCGTGGAACGGCACCGCAAGACCGCCACCGTGCTCACCTCCAACCGGGAGCCCAGTGAATGGCTCGCCATGATGGCCAACCCGCTGCTCGCCCAATCCGCCATCGACCGGCTCGTCTCCACCGCCCACGAACTCATCATCGAAGGCGACTCCTACCGACGACGCCAAAAACCCAGCAACCACACAAAACCCGGCACCAACACCAGCGTGTCAGTTGACCAACAGAAGGGAGATCACCATGCTCACTAACCAGACCCAGTGGTCCCTAGGTCATGGCAAACCGCTGGTCCCATCACGCTGGCAAGCGACAGTTACGAAACCAGTTAGCGGGAATGTGTCTATCTGTGTCCAAGGTTCTGGGCGTGCGGAGATTATCTTTACCCGCTGGCGCGTCGTTGGGTGCGATAGATAGCGCAAGCAGTGCGGCAATGCTTGCAGTGACATTTACCTGCTCCGTAGGCGGTGAGGTGCCGTGTCGATGCTGGCCGTCTCCGCGTCGGTGTCCTCAGTGACATTGTGATCGGCATGTTCAGCGGCGGTCTACACACAGGAGTGGGTCACCACGTGGGTACAGGACACCACTACACACTTCACTACTGGGCAGCCAAGGGAGCCCTGCTTGCCGGTACGGCCCGCGCGATTCAGTGTGAGGGGGTTTGGGTGGGTCCTGTGTGCGGCTTGCGCGGGTCGAAAGGAATAACGTTTGGACGGCCCGGCTGCCTGTCGCCCATAGGCCCGGTTGTTTGATCCGACGCCCCGGTTGTTTCGCCACCTGAAGTACTGTCTTGATCTTCTCGTGCTGCTCTTACCAAGCTTGCCAGCTCTAATATAAAATCGAGCGGGGCGTTAGCAAGAGCAAGTAAACGATCTCGAACTGACGGGTCGTAAATTTCTGCATGGTGGGCGCCTAAAACGGCACGAGCTTGGCCTAATCCTATTCCTAATTCCTGGGCTGCGTCCATCAGGGTCATTTCACCGTTAACCACTTTATCTGCAAGCGTCTGCTTATGTTGCTGTCTAGCCTCATACGCATCGTCACCTGCCTGTAAACCAGCGGCTTGCCGTACGGCGCCTACGCTTACTAGATAAAGTTCGAGAACCCCGGCCGCAGTAAAGGAATTAAGTTCTCCTTCGGATGTGTCAACGAGCTGTGCGACCGCTGCTTGCTCAGTAATCTCACCCGAGATTACTCTCCGTGCAAGTGAAATATAGCCCTCACTGGAAACCATCGAGTATCCCTATCGCAGATCTTTATTCGTTCGCGACCTTAGGGTAGCAACGATGTACAGATGACGCTGGCGATCACACATTGGATATCAGACTTATGAGTCGCAACATAATCTGGACACGAAATAGCTTTAATGTTGTTGCCAGCGGTGGGCGAGCTGGCGGATGTCGCTGTGGTCGGTCCATCCTGCTGGTGGGACGGGGATGGTGGCTAAGATGCCGGTTGTGGTGTGGTCACCTAGTTTGTTGCCGGGCAGTATGTAGGCCACTGGGTCGCCGCGTCGCCAGCGGATGGTGATCCCGTCACGGTGGTAGTGGTTGATGTATACCCAGCCCACCGGTGCTGCTTTCCGGGTAGCGCCACCTGGGCGTTTCATGAGACGGTCTCGGTGTCGATGACCAGGGGCAGGTGGTGTACCCGGTGGCAGAACTCATCGGCCAGTTCTACAAGCTGATTTGCAAAGTCGAGCTGTTGGTCTGCGGTGAGGCTTTCCTGGAGCAGGCCAGCGGTGATGTGGCTTATCTGGCTACCAACACTACCCAAAAGCATGAGTAGGTGACGGTTGTGCTTGTTCACCTGGTGCCTGTCCTATCCCTGGCTTGCTGGGATGGCCGTAGCCGGCGATGGACCACATTTATGGGCCGAGGGAGGTATCGCCGGTACGGCCATCACCCCTGCGCATCAGGGGCGTGGCTGACGCTAGTGCCATCAGGAGGGCAGGAGGCGAACCGTGACCCCTTACCGAACCGGGCGCTCGGTGAGCGTGGGGAACTGCCAGTTCAGTAAGCCGTCAGCAGTCAGGTCACGTGACCACTGGTATTAGTTCAATAGGCCAATAGTGTGGGCGAATTGGCGTACTTCGGAGGCGTAGGAGGGTTTAGTGCGCCGTAAAAGTGTGGCGACCGTGTCGCGTATGATCTTTTTGTGCAGGAAGTCTTCGGGGCAGATACGTTGCGCCATTGTCAGGTGCACGAACATGGCTGTGTCGTTGCCTTTGCATTCATAGGCCCGCGCCACCTGATGCAAATGCGCAGTCTTGCGTTCTAGGGAGGCGATCTTGGTGATGTCTGCCTCGCCGGCGACGCGTAAATCTTCCGATAACTCTGCGGTCTCGAATTCGATCCCGGCAGCATGAATCGCCACGTTAGTCGGGCCGAAAAACAGGCGGCAATCATTCCGGCCTTCCCCGACTGTGGCTGCCGCTTGGCTGGCGGGGCCGCGTAGTAGTTCCCGTGCCCGCCAGGGGTCACCAGTACGCTCGGCTGCCACCGGCCGCTAGTTGCAGCAGTCTCCCGTAGGTGCACAAGTGTGCCGGTGTGCCCTCCGCCAGGTGCGGTTCTAGGGTCTGGCTGGCGCATTGCCGCGTCCAGGGCGCCGTGGGGCATGTCATCAGCCAGCAGGGCCAGGCCCAGGTTCCACACCCCCACACGCATAAGCAACCGGTCGCCGGTTTCTTCCGCATAGCGCATCGTCCGGTCCGCGACCAGACCGCCTAGATCCACCCGTCCGATGTGTTTGAGCACGGGCCGGGCTAGCTGGTAGACCTCACACGCCACCCGACGCGCTAGCCCCGAGCTGCCCTGTTCATACACGGCCCGCTCTGCACTGGTGATCAGCTCGGGTAGGACCTGCAGCACATCACTGTATTTACTGGAGGAGGTGAACCCCGCCTCCCACGCCGCAGCTACCCGCCCAGACAGCTCCGCTAGGTCGGGGCTGTCACCTCCGGCAGGCGTGAGCGACCGGTAGGTGTACAGGCCTGCTCCACCTGCGCTAGGCGCGGGTTGACCGGACCCTCCTGGTCCTCACTCGGGGTTTCCCCCACGCCAGGAGATTGCCCGTTAGGCAGACTCAATGTGTGGGGCTCTGGCAGGCATAGGGCGTGGTGCTGCGGTATTTGACAAGCTGTGAATCATGGTCGGCTACGGGTACTGCTGTGCGGCCTGCGGCCAGCGGGTACCGCTGCCTGCCCTGCTGGCAGGCAGCGGTGGCATTTGCCGCATGCGGCCAGAGTCTTTTTCCCGCGCCGGGCACAGCTGGTGGAAGGCTGTGCCAGGTCTTGTGCTAGCCGGCTAATCCCACTCTCCTGTGCGACTGGGGTAGGGGCACTGTTGTGGTAAGACGGTGCTGCTACCGCAGCTAGCGTAGTGTGACACCGTGCTGGCCAAGCAGCCACTTGGCGTCACGGACTGTGACCTGAGGTGCTGGTGTGGTGGCTGGTGGGTAGGCTCTGGGTTTGGTCCATGCTCCGTCTCGTGTGTGGGGGGTGGTGGGTGGTGTCGCAGATACCAACAGGTGCGCTGGTGCGGGTGTATCGGATCAGGCGGCGGATGGGCACGGTGTCGTTGGCCACGCGTGCCGGTATTACGGTGCGGTATTTGGAGATGATCGAAGCCGGAACAAAAACACCCTCGCTGCCGGTGTTGCACAGGTTAGCGACGGTGCTGGGGGTGCACACCGCCGCCCTGGTCGGGCAGGCCCCCCGTGAGGAGCATGAGGGGCCGGTAAACCCGCGCCTGGCGCAGATGGAGCGGGCGTTGTTCACCTACCGGTCGCTGCCGCTTTCTGACCAGCGGCAGGTGCCGTCGTTGGATGAGTTGGGTGCGCAGATCAGCGCAGCTAAGCAGGCGTGGTATGGCTCGCCGAGTAAATACAGCGATGCCCTGGGGGTGTTGCCGGATTTGATTGTGCACAGTGAACAGGCAGTGCATGAGCATGGACGCTCACGACAGGCGTGTCGTCAAATCTCGGAGTTGTATCAGCTGGCCCGGCAGGTGTTGAAACATGTGGGGCGGGTGGATTTAGGGGGTGTGGTTTCTGATCGGGCGATGCGGTATGCCGAAGAAACCGAAGACCCGCTGCTGATCGCTGCCGCCACGTGGAGCCTGGCGCATTGTCTGCTGTCTGATAACCTGCCTGCCGGGTCGCTGGAGGTGGCGATCAAAGGCCGGGAAGCGTTGGAGCCGCTGCTGCCAGAGGGGACGGGTGAGCTTTTTTCCCTGTACGGGGGCTTATTGTTGGTGGCGGCTATTGCTTCCCTGCGCATGGGTGAGCCGTGGCGTGCCCGTCAGTTGTTGCGGGAACCGGCGTATCAGGCCGCCAAGCGGGTGGGTGAGGGCCACAACTGGCATCAGACAGTATTCGGCCCTACTAATGTGGCTATTCATATGGTGAGTGTGGAGCAAGAGCAAGGAGAAATAGGCCAGGCCCTGCGGCTGGCAGGGGAGGTGGATATCACCCAGGTTGCCTCTTTGGAGCGGCAAACCTCTCACCTGTATCAGGTAGCCCGCTGCTACGAGTGCAGGGGCAATGACACAGCAGTGTTCGTGCATTTGACCATGGCCGAGCGGCTGTGCTCCCAAGATTTCCAGCACACCCCAGGGATACGGGGCATGGTCACCACGTTGCTCAAACGCGCGAAACCCTCCTACGCCCCTGAGATACGCGCGTTCGCTACCCGCATCGGCCTGCTGGACTAAACCCCGTCACCTCGTGGGTGCACTTTCCCGCACGCACACCATTCTCTTGCCACCGGCCACAGATGATACGGGGGGGCGTAGCCTGCCATGCCCCCTGGCTTGCGTGCCCGCGTAAGAGGGGGCCAAACCTGGCTGGTGGGCACAGGCCATAACTGCCTGTGCGGCACGGCCCATGTTTCGTGCCGGGATGACCGACCGCTGCTAGCGTGCTGTATGGCGCCAGGGCCACGATGTGAGCTGACCCCGACGCACGGTGATGCCCGTACCGGTACCGGTCACTGGCGTGCTCTTACCTGCAGCTGCCCTACGCGTTGGCAGGCACTCATCCCAGAATCGTGCACTGCTCACGTTCCCCTCACCGTAAGGGGTGCGTGAAAGTCAGCGTCAGATTCCCGGAGGTCTAGCCTGCGGTTGTGGCTCGTGTGGGTTGGCTGCGAGGGGTGTGAATGCTGCGTAGACAGTGCATAGATGGCGAGGTAGCCGCCACCATCGTGATCTGGCGCATATGCGGCAGTAGCCGTTCTCGTCTGCCGGGTGCAAGAATAAAAGCAGGCCGGTGGTGTGGACTAGCCGTATAAGCTGGTGGTGTGTTGGCTCCAACTCCAGGGCTTGTCACTGTTCAGTAAAGAGCCGGTGTTGAATATGCCAGATATGACTCCCCACTGTTGGGTCCTTGTGTGTACCGGCAAGGGGGTGAGTGTGTCAATGAGACCGCTGATACGCGCAGGCTATCAGGCTGAATTTCCCGCGCTGGTTTAATGCTGTGGGTGCTGCCAGCGGTGGGCGAGCTGGCGGATGTCGCTGTGGCAGGTCCTCCTGCCGGTGGGACGACGATAGTGTCCAAAACGTTGGTTGTGCTGTGGTCGCCTAGTTTATTTTCAGGTAGCACGTATGCGACGGGGTCACCGCGCCAGCGGATCGTGATTCCGTCCCGCCGATACTGGTTGATCAATACCCAGCCTACCGGTGCTGCTTTCGGTCTGGGTCGCGTCTGGTTCACGCGGTGTCTTGTTCACCAGGTGGGGGCGCGTGGAGTACACGTTGGCGGAAACGGTCAACGGCGATTGTAAGGTGGTTACTGAACCCGCTGTATGTACCGTAGCCGCAGGTATTTATGCCCAGGCCAGTAACGATCGGGATGACTGGCTTGCTGACACCACCCGCAAGGAGGAGGTGGCGGTTGTGCTCGTTCACCAGTGGCCTGTGCCTATCCCTTAAGGTGTGGGATGGCCGTAGCCGGCGATGGACCACTGTACGGGCCGAGGGAGGTATCGCCGGCTACAGCCATCACCCCTCACTCGCAAGGGGCGTCGCTGACGCTAGCGTCATAAAGGGGACAGGAGGCGAGCTGTGTCTGGGTGCGAACCACTGGTGCGGTGGCGGTGGGGAACTGCCCGTTCAGTAAGCCATCAGCACTCAAGTCAGGTCAGTAGGCCGCTGGTTAGAACCGGACATAACAGATCCACTCAGATGTGGCATCGTCACAGGTCACGAGTTCAACGAACATCCTCACGTGGATAAAGTAAATTTTCTTTCGGGTT
Organism: Phylloporus cf. gajari; assembly: GCA_038094015.1. Classification (NCBI taxonomy): domain Eukaryota; kingdom Fungi; phylum Basidiomycota; class Agaricomycetes; order Boletales; family Boletaceae; genus Phylloporus; species Phylloporus cf. gajari. Next base: position 9,117 of record JBBPTF010000650.1, read on the forward strand.
ACATTAGTTCAGCAGGCCAATAGAGTGGGCGAATTGGCGTACCTCGGGGGCGTAGGAGGGTTTAGCGCGCCGTAAAAGCGTGGCGACCATGCCGCGTATGATCTTTTTGTACAGGAAGTCTTCCGGGCAGATACGCTGTGCCATTGTCAGGTGCACGAACACGGCTGTGTCGTTACCCTTGCGCTCATAGGCCCGCGCCACCTGATACAAATGCGCAGTCTTGCGCTCCAGGGAGGCGATCTTGGTGATATCCACATCGTCGGCGACGCGGATTCCTGCGGACAATTCCGCGGTCTCGAATTCGATCCCGGCAGCATGAATCGCCACATTAGTCGGGCCGAAAAACAGGTGACAATCCTCCCGGCCCTCGCCGACTGTGGCCGCTGCCTGGCTTGCTGGCCCGCGCAGTAACTCCCGTGCCCGCCAGGGGTCCCCAGTACGCTCGGCAGCCACCGCCGCTAGTTGCAGCAGTCCCCCGTAGACACAAAAGTGTGCCGGTGTGCCCTCCGCCAGCAGCGGCTCCAGGGATTCACTGGCTTTCATTGCCACGTCCAGGGCACCGTGGGGCATGTCATCAGCCAGCAAGGCCAGGCCCAGGTTCCACGCCCCCACACCTATAAGCAGCCGGTCGCCGGTTTCTTCCGCATAGCGCATCGTCCGGTCCGCCACCAGGCCACCCAAATCTACGCGTCCGAGGTGTTTGAGCACGGGCCGGGCTAGCTGGTAGACCTCACAGGCCACCCGACACGCCGGCACCGAGCGCTCGTGTTCATACACCGCCCGCTCACTGGCCACGATCAGCTCGGGCAGCACGCGTAGCACATCAGTGTACTTACTCGCAGAGGTCACCCACGCTTGCCACGCCGCAGCTACCCGCTCGGGCAACTCGGCCAGCTCGGTCACCTCAGGGTTGTCAGCCTCGGCAGGCGACAGGGAGCGGTAGGTGTATAGGGCCTGCTCCACTTGGGCTAGGCGCGAGTTCACTAGCCCCTCATGGTCCTCACTAGGGACCTCGCCCCCGACCAGGGCAGAGGTGCGCACCCCGAGGATCTTGGCGATCTTACGCAACACCGACAGCGACGGTGTCTTCACCCCGGCTTCGATCATCTCCAAATACGGCACCGTAATCCCGGCATGCGTGGCCACATTCACCGTGGACTTACGGCGAGCAATCCGATACACCCGAATCAAGGCACCGGTCACCAACTCCGACACCACCCACCCAGACCAGACCAGCCACCACGTGCGTCAGACACTCCCAGGCTACCCAGTACCCCAGAACCAGACCAGACGCCAGGTCCGCTCTTGCCCAGTCAAAGTTCTAGGGACCAAGGAGCACCTAGACGGGCGGATTGGATGCGGTGCGTCGGTGCCTCCGGGGTCGGAGGAACATAGCTGTTCGTTGACATGCCTAGAGGGGGTGTCTATGGCTGTCCCACACCGACGCACCGCCCCCACTGCTACGACGGCCTAGCGGCGAGCATCGATGGTGGGGAGTCCTGCGTCATGGGTGGGAGAACTGATCCGTGCACCGCATCGCTGGGCGGCAACGTGGTCAGACGTGGCCGCTCGCGGTCCTGGTTAGATTCCCCATTCCGGCGCTCGTGTATTGGTGGGTTTTCGATCGAACTGGTCATCATATCGCCTTCCGTTTGTAAGAGGGCGGGCGCCTGATGGCCCGCTTGCTTGACGCTAGGACTGGGCGGCGGCATGGGGTAAGGCCGATTCACAGTTCGGCATCACATGCGGTGATGCGAAACCTTGATTCACTGCTCGAACGGGTTTCACGTGCTCTGGCTTGACCCTATGCTGGTCGGTGTTCGCCATCGATTTCCATTGGAGGCCGTTCGTTATGGACAAGACCGCCACGCCAGAGGTGTTGTATCGACATGATTGTGAGGGCGGGAAAATCTGCCCAGCTGCATATCGGCTCGATGCCGACACGATTGTGATTCAGGGATACCCCATAGATCAGGTGTCAGGTGTGGAGGTCGCATCAAACGAGGCATTGTTGCGTATCCCCATAACGGTGTTGCGGGAGGCTGCTCGTGCGCTTGACAGATGAACAATTCGATGCACTCTTTGACCAAGTCACGGTGTCGGCGTTTCGCTTGGAAAGCCGCGCTACCTATCACGTCGAGGCCGAACAAGGTCGTCTTGCGCAATACCGTGCCGGGATCATTCCGCATACTCGACCTGACTATCCGTGGCGTGACTATGTGGCAGCGGCCACACAGGCCGGTAAGTCGTTTGAGCGTGTGCATGTAGTCAGGCAGCCTTTGTCGGAATACGTTAAATTTCAATGCGAATACGGCTACCGGCACACCGTGCCTGCGGGCGAAGACGTCCGCATCCTTGATACCAGTCTTGTTGATAATCCTGGTCTTCCGGACGAGGATTTTTGGCTGTTCGACGACGAAACCCTCGTGCGGTTAGATTTCCACCCCGATGACCGGTTTGATAAAGCTGTTCTGATATCTGACCGGCTGGATGAGTACCGGGCCTATCGTCAGATGGCGCTGGCGGTCTCGACTGCGTTTATGACGTATTGGGCGAGGGTATGCGGGCCGATGACATAGACGGTGTGCGGCTGGATTTGGCCGCCGCGCTGCGTCAAGCCCGTGCCGAGAGTGGACTGTCAGGGCGGGCGCTGGCGGTCAAGGCGCATATGAGTCAGTCGAAGATTTCCCGTATCGAACACAACAGGCTCACGCCCTCGCCCGTTGATGTGGAGCTGATCATGCGGGCGCTGAACCCGCCTGCCGTGATCGCCGACCGTATTACCGCGCTGGCTGCTCGGGTCAATCAGGAATACGACCATGACCGGCGTTATAAACACATCGGCTGGAAAGCCAAGCAGCGGGAAATGGAAACCCTCGACCATGTAACGACCCAGATGCGGTTTTTCTTGCCAGCAATGCTGCCGGGATTGTTGCACACGCCGCAGTACAGCAACGCCAGCGTAACGCATTCCATCTCAACGGGCGGTGATTTCAGTTCTGTGGTGCCCTCGCGGATGAGACGCCAGGAAGCATTACGAGAAGGCAGATGCATGTTCACATTCGTACTGACGGAATCGGCGCTGCGCTGGCCTTATGTTGAGACAGCCGCACACGCCGACCAAATGCGACATATTGCCGAACTTGCGTTATTGCCGCGTGCCACAATCCGGGTTATCCCGCTAACAGGGAAAGTAATTCGACAGGGTCCCATGTGCACTTTTGCAATCTATGATCAACGGCTTGTGCGTTTGGAGGTAATGAACGCAGAGATGCTTGAGGCTTATTCAGGCGTAGCTCCAGAAGTGGAGCGCGATAACGGCTGAGATCGTTGTGGCGAAGGTGCCGATCGGTCGCCGGTAGTCGGTGTCCAGGATTCGCCAGGTCTTGAGATGGGCGATGA
>JBBPTF010000651.1:0-12508 GCA_038094015.1 Phylloporus cf. gajari
GTTTATGATCAACAATGTCCCAGAGCTTTGTTTTGTCATACCAGACGAGAAGAGGAACAAGGAGATCACTCCACAGTGGGAAAGTTTGAGGAGTGTGGCGTAATACGGTGAGTCTGAGACCTATTTCCAATGATCTACCGCAGCACGGATGGTCAACGTTGGTGGCATATTGGCAAAATAACCAACACCCCACATTTGTTTCAGCGCACATTAAACCAACTTGGAAAAAGAAATCTGCACCGATACCCAGCTTTCAAAGAAACTGGTGTCTAAAACTGTACCAGGCAACAACGTCGTAAGAGGCATACTGCTCGAAACTCCCCAAAATCTGATGAACGTAGCCACAGGGGTACCACGACGAGCCGAGCGTCATTAGATGCTTGTCCGGCCTTGGGTGTAGAAGAGCAAAGCTGTGAGGACCGTACGCTCCAACTAGCAGTCTCAGCATTCGTCCCTAGCACAATAAGCATGACGTTAGTCCTCCGCCAGCCAAGGGTGATTCCTGCTCTGATTGTTCGGTCCCCGTGTCGTATGATTCTTCTTAAACAAGATCCTAGCGCACAAAATAGTATCGATTCAGTGTCACCCCGTCGGACACACGTCATGACATTTGCATGGGTGGGGACGCAATGTTGGAGAGTGAACCAGAGAATGGAGAGTATAACCACAAAAGGAGCAGGATGGTCTGATCCTTCTTCCCAGGTGTCAGAGCTATCGTCTTCATTAGTGTCACTCATCACGACAAACTTGCGCGAGAGTACCTTTTGGCCCTCCAGAGTCCAGGGTAGTGATAGACGGGCGCCTATTCAGTTATCCACCCCGAACCCAAAATCTCGCATGACGTTGGTCTGTACGTCCGGTCGCGTGGACATGGTCAAGCCAAGGTCGAGAAGTGGTATGTATTGAGTGAGAGTCGTTCAGGCCTAGTGGGGTGGCTCAGGCTCAGCCAGCGTTGTGGGCACGATTGAGCCAGTGTGTGTGGCGCCATAATCCAGGTGAGTAAACAAGGCAGTGGGTGCTCAAGGAATGCCCGATGTAGGAGCAGCTACGAGGTGCCGAAAACGGTGGGGGCTGATTGATGCGTCAAAACGAAGAGCAAGCGAACATGACCGAAACGCCGAACCAGCGCTTGTCGAGTGGTCGTGGCAAACCACTGCTTGGTCACTTGCCAAATCACCGCAGCTACTCACCCTCCCCCTCGCCGTCGAATCGTGCAACGAGGTCTATCACTAAACGCATGCTCCAACTAATCTTGAGATCGATCATCTCTTACCATCGCACCAACACGCTGACTCAGTGACGAACCGAAAGCCACCCAGGCTCGATCTGTGATGCCAGCTTTCAACGTTTCACCCTCGTGAGCCCTTCTCCAAGTGATGCATAGCGTCACTTTTGTGGACCCTTGTATTTGAGGTGAGGCTGGAAATCTTAGTCTGTCAGTGCAACACGATGAAAATGCATGTTATCGCGACAGAGTCGGTCTAGCTTCACAATTGTCGGAACACATTAATACCTCGTGCGGTTGCCTCACGCGTGGTGTTGCACCACTGGTATAATGAACCCTACCAACTTTTTTGATGCAAGTGCGACGTAATCCGTCCGGGCATCAGGAGAACGCAGAACCAAACCTAGTTGCTTTAAATACTTCGCAAATTCTTTTCTGATACTGACAGACTACAGTTAATCATCAGATATGGAATGTGCTTCTGAACAGGAACTTTATCTTCATGGAAGTGGTCAGCAAACTCGTCTCCTCTACTCGTTTATCCACGCTCATTAGTGCCGTTCCAAAAGTGCCTCACAATGCTACATAACGGTGTGCGCCTGGACGCCATGATACCTCAGCAAGAGATTTTGCACCTCTATCTCGACTACCAGTGGCTCGGCCTTTCGCCGCCGACGGTCATCGTGCAACCCATTTTCTCTATGCAATGGGTGCAACACAGGCTGAGCATGGTCGGGAGGTAGAAGAACTGGTGCCACTTTCCCCGGGTATACTTCATGATGCGCTATACATCGCTCCCAGTATTTTGTGCGAGAATTCTCTCTACAACCGGGATTGGACAGAATTGGTATGCGTTCATCTTTAACGATCCCCATACTTAATCTCTAGTAGGACATGAATCATTTCATCCATTTTCTCGTCGAGGAATCGGATATTACGTGCCAATATTGGGGCGCGTGCGGTGATCGTATCAAAATCAAGGATATTAAGGCCCATCTGATGCATAAACATCAGATCGAGTCCAACTCAACATTGTATCAGTGTTTTTGGCCTGGATGCTTCTCAAGTAAACCAATGACTCAGTCCTCCAGTCTAGTACGGCACATTCGAGAACGCCATGGTTCAGCGTATAGGTATTGGCCATGCCCGACCTGCAAATGGATGTATTCAAGAGAAGAGACGTTATTGAAGCATTTTAAGAATTGTCCAGGACGTAGTACTAGCAAGCTGCAGGGGTGAGATGGCTTTACATTCGTGCCACGATCTCTTTCGTACACCTACTAGATCCCCTAGCCCAAGGTCCCCCATTACTACTCATGACCTTGCTCCCATAGTGTATTTGATCGTTTTGGTGTATGTATTCCTGCTACGGTAGTGATTCCCTTTTGGCATTCTCTGTGTTTTCTCTATTAGCCCCCGTATATATAGTCAACACTTGTTCTTTGATCCTTCCGAGGTCTAAGCTGTTCTAAGGGTTAGCTGGTCAATCAAAACAATTGTTTGATCGCATGCGACTGATGGTGCATTTTCACAAAGGTCAAAAAGTGGTCTACCACTCATCACGCGTCACGAGTCGGCGCTCCGGGATTACGCCACAGCACGCGGGCCGCTCTGCGAAAAAGGCATTTCCGCCGCCACCGACCATATCTGTTGATTCGTTGAATCTAAAGAGCCCCCGGCACAGCCTGTGCTCACTGGCCAATGGTCTCTCAGACCTTCGATATCGCCGTCGCTGAGGATTATCAAGACATCTGCACGGCATAGCTTATCAGGAATTCATTGTGCTGTAGGACCTGCAAAATCCTGTTAATTCCCGCTGATTCCCCGTGTCCGGGGCTGGTGAATGTTGACACGCAGATCAGGTCATGTATAATTCGGTGACTGATACCGGTACTTATGGAGGTCGTTATAATGGAATTCAAGCACGGAAAAATATGCCGTCTTCTGTCTACTCACAGCAGATAGAACGGGTTCGTGGCAAGGATAAGGCCGCGGTCCAAATACTGATGATGCGACCATTTAAATTGGTTGTGTGAGCAGCCCCTCGATTACCGTCACCGTCAAATGTGGGTGGGTCAAGCCGGCAATGAAATACCACCGTCCTGAGAATTCCAGTCCGTTGGCAGTGCCGAGACGGGGTCACCGTGGTGGTAAAATGTTACCCTGCATGCTACACGGATTGGGAAGCAATGTGCAAACTAAACCGTCCTAGCCATAGTAGATTCCCCGCATCGCTGCACATGACCCATGCCGAATATAAAACACTGGCACATCACGACACCGAACTGAACAATTCCTGTGAAGAAATTTCCACCGGACTACAGTACACATGGCAACATGTGCCATATGTGTTTGCGATCGACCGTCTTCTCCAACTGTAGCACTGTCACATGGGTAGGGGGATCATTCTAAGGCGTGCTGCTACGCCACCCGTCCAAGAAGACCAAGTGCTGTATCCTGTCATTGCTTTTACTCAGCATTTCGTTGCAACAGGCGACTATGATCATAAGGAGACCACTCCGCAATCATGGAAGTCCGGGGATGAGGAAATGGGGTCCAAGGTCCGACGAGGAACGTATTCTTGCGTAATGCAAAATATCACCTTTGGTGCTATGTTAGGGTACAAGAAACGGTTCAGAGAAAGGGGCCTCACGTTGATACTCGGAAATGAAGTGAACGGCGTATATTCGGAATCCTATACAAGGCATGTGTAGGGCTCTCAAGAAGCAATGATCGATATCGCCGACTCGACGAGTATGGCTACAGCATGACCGGGATGCCGATAAAAGTGCAGGGGAGTAAGCGCCCGCATGCGGGTGCGAGAATGAAAAAAGCCAGGTTCAACCATGGTCCTAGCAAGTGGCGCTCGTCTTCACGCCTCGTCAAATTATGGATCCCACATGGGGCCTGGTGGATACGGTTCATGGTCAGATCCATGCTAAGCCAGTTTGTATGTAAGGTGACGTCTCTGCAAAAACATTGATTGATATGGTGCTAACACACTGCACTCATCGAACCACTCTGCAGGATTGGAGGTATCCTACGAGGAGTGATGGTTTGTATCCTTGTGCGAGGCTTGGGGGACGACGTCTGAATGAACGATGCAATTCAACGTGCTTGTGTCATAACGAAAGAGGAAGGAATGACTCCGGAGCACAGCCTGACTTAGCCACAGCGAGGCACCCACCGAATCTCACCAACGTCCCCTATCACTGAGCGTGTCAGATCTCAGGATTTTTTACCACATCCCTGTTATGGCTCCACGTTACACCCCGAGGATATCCCCGGAGTCGGTCGGGCCCGGACATTAACTCAGGGAGAGAGGTGCGTGGCTGCCTTGCGCAGTGGTATAATGCGTCTCATACCAACTTTTGATGTAAATATGTATATAGCCCGGCAATACATCGTCTGGTCACATCTTATATATAAAAATGCAGAGCTGAGCGCAGATAGACTACTTCGAACACCTCGCCAGGCGAATCCGGCTGTCACCTGTCTGCGTCTCTAATGGACATTCCATCAAACATGGCACATACTTCAGCGTGGGAACTTTCTTATCACGGAGATCGCCGGCAAGCACCTCAGCTTTACTCGTCAGCTCCCCACAACACTTCACTCGCACAACCACATATCATCTCAGCAAGCGACCTCGTCGCCGTATCTCAAGTACAGACTCGAACATTTGCTGCTCAATCTCATCGCGCGCCCTATTCTGTTCATCCAATCAATGTGGCACAGGCCGAGTGCTTCGAACGCTATCATCTCGAAGATCGAAGACCATACGTGGACTACGCAGAATGCGAGACGGTGCTGGACGCAACACACACCCCGGAGTTCCAGGGAGAGGCCACGCAGGTACGTTTCAGAGATATCACACATATTACATTCTTATCATCTCTCAGGACGTGTCCCATACTGGTTATGGGTTGACCTTTTCCCCAAACAACCCTCCACTGAGCCACCGTAGCCGGGTCGAGGAATACCTAGGGTCCCTTGGCGTATCATTCGCCGCGATTGGTACTGTTTCCAATGTACCTCGTGCCGCCGCATATCAGCATGCACCCTTGGGTCATACCATCTCGACAAGCGTACACACAACTGTCCATACGGCGAGGATCCAGAATGACATTAACCAGGTCCGTGTTAGAAATGCTATGCATATTGCATTCTTACATCCATCACTCAGTACGCGCTCCATGCGGGTCATAGCCCGACTCATCCTCCTCTCCTCGACTACCGTCTGGCCTCGCCTGGCGTATCACTCCCCACAACTAACACCATTCCAGATGTACACTGCGCTGCCCCACAGTGGCATACGTCTGGGCACAATACCATCCCGACAAGTGTTCACACGGCTGTACACACACCGGGGTTCCACATCAACGACAATCAGGTGTGTATCAGAGATATTTTATGTGTATTACATTCTTATCATCTATCAGGTTGCAGAGCATGGGTCGAAATTTTTTCTACACGATCTTCCACTGAGCCACCATGGTGGGGGCGAAGAGGACCCGAGGGCCCTTCCCTCAGGCATACATGACGCGGATTCATGCACATCCGTCGCACCCAATATTTTGGAGAAGCGCGTCCCCTACAATAAAGACCAGACAGCTCGGGTAATCTTTGATCTCATTTTCCAAACACTTGTGCTTACCCTTCATAGGATACGATTCGTCGCGCCAGTATTCTCATCGAAAAATCGCCGATTACTTGTCAATGGGATGCGTGTAACGGTCGCTTGCAAGTCAAGGACATCAAAACCCACCTAATGCGTAACCACGATGTCAAGTCCAACTCGGGGTCATACAAGTGTCACTGGAATGGATGTTCCTCGAATGAAATGACTGAGCTCTCCAGTCTAGTGAGGCATATTCAAGAGCGTCATTGTTCGCTTTATTGGTCATGCCCAGTTTGTGAACGGAGATATTCAAGGAAAGAGACGTTGTTGAAGCACTTTGCGAGATCCCCAGGATGTAGCAAGCCACAGGTGGTGCCACGCTGTGGGTGAGATAGCATTGACACATCCCGCTATGGTAGTTACCCCCGGTATTACCCTTAGCTTAGTTTGTCTTTCTCGACCTGGTGTTAACCGTTATTCATACTTCATTTGTTGTTTTGCCCCATTTCGAGATGCATCTATGTAGCTGTATGCGAGTCGTGTTTGACTGGGGGAGTTCATAAAGGGTTGAAAATAGATCGGACAGGTGGAAGTAGTGGCGATTACGACTTTCGAAATTTCAAACGTAGACACAGAATACTACTGTAGGTCGTGGGTGTAAACAGCGCGAACAGACTGAAAAAAAAGGGGCAAGAAGAGGACATTTGCTACGGGCAAGGCACATGCCACAAGGGCACAAGGGAAAGAGTAACAAGGAGTTGGGGGTGAAGAATGGCGACAACACTATGGGTCATGGGCACCAAGTCGCTGGCATGAGCAGGTGAGCGGGTGAGGCCCAAGATGGCGACGAATGGTGCACTCGTCATTAGCGCCCTACACCGTCATGGGTGGGAGAGCAGAAAAAAGCCACGCTAAGACCGGCAGTCTTAATCAGCACTCACCCTGACTGCAATGACAGCCCTCCTGTCTTGGGCAAGTTGCGCCCCAGTTGATTAGCCCTAAGTTCATCAAGTCGAGTACAAAAGGGGAAGTGGGCCCACAAAAAATGATTGATACGGTGTAAAATAGAAAGAACACGTTTATGCTTATTTGTGTCTCCAAATAGGCTCCACGGGTTCGTGAAACTCTCGAAATTACCGTGTGCTTTAATCCTCTTTTGAAACTAATGGACGGAAATGCGTCCGAGTCGGCTTTGTAGCCTCGTATAGGGTTTGGGGAGGTCCGAATGAATGATGCGGTTAAAAGGGCCTTGTGAGTGGTGCCTCGATTTATTTCAGCTGCATATCAAGAGCGGAGAACAACGAGGGAGGGAGGCTTACAGGTGGTGCCCTATCCGCTGCGGTCGGACGTAAGTGAAAGTGGAAATGGCTGTAGGCGTGAGTTGCGGCTGTGAGCCATCGAAAACGGGCGGTTGGTACTTGCATGTGCAACACAAAACAAAAATGGCAGGACGAAGCCATCGGTCACCGATCAATCGATCGTCCCTTGGCAACGTGTGAAATAACTGCCTGATCGAGTCACCTTGAGGTGTACCCTCTCACCAAGGCCATTAAATCTATCACGGAAGGTATCAAATCTCAGGGCTTCTTTCCAGCGTACCACCACGCTGACTCAGTAACAAACCGGAGACCTCTAAAGCCCCGTGTGACCAACTATCGCCGTTGTGAGTCCTTGGAGCATCGGATGACCACTAGCAATCCTAAGCGTCTAGCAGTTTAACATGAACATTCGTGCCATTACTAGGTACTATATTGTGACGGTTGGACGAGATTGTCGGGGATGTTAATATCACGGGGCCACGAGTCGTGCGGCTGCCTCGCGCACTTGGTACAATCAATCCTTACCAATTTTTTTTGATCCATATAGTTCTGGCGACCTACCAGGTGGCACTGGACTCCAGATAAAAGCTGGGGCTTGACCCAAGTTCGGGTTTCTTCATAGCAAGCTGTTCATAAGCCGCCTCATCGTCTGTGTATCCAACCCTAACAGTTATTTGACAGATATGGCATGTACTTTTGCATGGGAACCTTCTCGCTGCAGAAATCATTGGCAACCCCCCCTGTTTTACTCGTCAGCCATACCTCAACATACAGGCGGGGGTCAGACCATCTCTGTGATCGATCCCACACCTGTATTCCAGCTACCAACTCAATCATTCCCTGCGCATTCTCACCGCGCACCCCATTCTTTTTATCCGATCGGCGTGGCACAGGCAGAGGGGCCTGGTTGCCACCGACCAACTTTTGCTCGACACGACCCTCTGCTGAGTCACCATCGTCGGGCTGGAGGACACCCGGGACTGCTCTCCACCGGCATACATCATGACACACTACCCACCGTCCCTAATGTTTTGCGGAAGGGCGATTTTTATAACAATGACTGGACAGAAGATGTATGCAGCGTTTATTTTATTTGAAACCTCGCGCTTAACCTCCGTCAGGACATGATTCATTTCACCGGTATTCTCATTGGAGAATCGGAGATTATATGTCAGTGGGGCACGTGCGGTCATCGCTTGCAGGTCAAGGAGATCAAGACGCACCTGATAGATAAACACCAGGTCGAGTCAAACTTAAAGTCGTACAAGTGCTCCTGGCTCGAATGCCCCTCGGGAAAACCGATGACGCAGCTCTCCAGTCTAGTGCGGCATATTCAAGAACATCACGGTTCTGTTTACAAGTATTGGCCATGCCCGACCTGCGAAAGGAGATATTCGAGAGAAGAGACGCTGTTAAGGCACTTTAAGAAATGTCCAGGACGTAACAAGTCGCAGGTCGTGCTGCGCCATGGATGAGATGATACCTTGGAGTCAAGTTTGCATCCGTGCTCTGGTTTCATTCGCTTGCCCAGCCCACCGGGGCCTCTTCACTACTTCCTTCCCGTGAATCCTTCCCGCTGTGTCAGTGATTCCTGCTTGGGGTTCTTTGCGGTCAACCAGGAGTTGATCCCTATTTATACTGACCGCGTTTATTCTTTGCGTCATCTAATTATAAGCTGGGCTCCACCATCATTCCAAGGTGGTCTGGTTGCACACGGTTCGCGGCTGTGGCTGCAGGGTATTATCCGCAGTAGTCAGAAAGTAATCGGGCTGGTGATAGTAGTGTCAATTATCACATTTCGAGTGTAAAGATACATGGAAGTACTCTAGGTAGTTAGGATGGAACGAAAAATAAGAAGGGTAGGCTTAAACGAGCAAAAGTAGAAGTAAGAAGGCGTCGAGGTCCAGTACCTCGTCAGGCATCAGTAATGGGTTGCAATGAGGTTGTGTCGCCATGGTCATAGAGTCATCATGGTCACGAAGTTACCAGCACGTGGGGATGGCGGGTGAGGTCGCAAGGCATAATGAGAAGAGCGTGTCAGGATCGCGCGCTACAGGTAGGACGGGAGCACAGGAAGGTGTGCCAGCTCGAAAGCAGTGTCATAGCGTCCCCAGATCATCATCATTGCGTTAAGCGAACAAGGGTCGCATTCACATTTTGTGGGGTAGTGCGCAACGTGGCAAATGCGTGAGATGGGGTATATTGCAGACGGACAGAGGCGGAGATGACATGTCTGACAACCCTGGGAGGCGTTTGGATAGGTTCCGGTCATCTCCGGAGGGGTGACAAAGCTTGGAACCAACCAAACACTCATTTCCCTACATAGTGGCGTCGGTGTTTTTCATAGCACATGCATGCATATCAAGTGCTATGAGTGCCTCCGTGACTATGGGCCCTGCAGGGCGATGTCAATGCATCTCGAGATGCACGCCAGAACCAAGAGAAGACATCCATGAGACGATACCAGTAACGGTATTTGGTAAAGACACGAGCACTCCCACCATCATGCTGGTTGACTCTGAGACTCAGCGCCCAGCGCCCAGTTCTCATCTGGGAATTGGGCCTTGGTAGAGGTCAGTCTATGGTGAGCCAAGCTTGTTCATACTGTTCAAATCCCACCAGGATTGGATAGCATACCGTGGTGATAGCGTAGGTTGCCCCAGCCACCAACGGACCAAATTTCATCGTGCTCGACACAAATTAGCCAGACACCAGGACGCCACATTATTAGAGCCTTGATCGATGTCAACTCCTTCCAGCTGCCAATCCGCTGAAAAGAAACGAAACGATTCATAGATCACTGATAAACTGTGCTTACTTATGCTGCATACCCCGAGCCCAGGGGACGGATGAGTGGGACCGGTCACTGCAGGCTAACACAGTCAACATACGCCATGACTAGCGGGTGACTATCACAAATCGTCAAAAAATGTATTGGAGGCAGAAAGTACCTAGGCTAGACGTCGCCAGTCACGTATGTTGATAGGTCAACATTCCTATAGACATTCATACGGAAAAGAAATAAAAAAGGGTGGAGCAAAGTCAACTGCGCACCGTGTCCGAAATTTTTGAAGACAAACATGAAGAATGAATTGATGGCGTCCCAATGGGAATAAGATGGCCCAACAGGTCAATACGAAAGACCTCTCGGAACCGATCAATCAGGAAAAAGAAGTCCACGCAATTACTGCCTGTACATTCTCCCAACTGGCTCTACAGCTAGACGACAAAAAAGTAAATGACATACAACGTCGGTGCGGTGGAAGGAGTAGAGGGAGCATATTGGAGGTAATAGGCTCACCATAGTTAAGACATGAAGATAGGCGACATGCACAGCAGGAGGTGCTTTGATGCATCAAATCGCGAGAGTCCCCAGTAATATGAACAAGTGGCTGGTAGAGTCGGATAAAGGCCACCTTGTAGAGATGTACCTTGGATGAATACTTCACCTAATGTGTTCGTTTTCCTCCCATCCGGCTTGATGGCGAAAGAGTGTTGAGGTTGCTCCGTCGGATGGCGCGTGCCATGCTTGATGCTTCGTCGCCAGGGTTGGCTTTGCCTTATGAACACCTTGCTGAGGCTGTGGTGAAAAGTTAGGCGTGTTTTTGTTTTTGATACCATTCCGGCCGCCGTTTTTCCATAGATGATCATAACTTTGGTAATGTTTACGATTGGCTGCCGAAGCCCTTGCTAGTCAATAAGGTGATCAGTTTCCCCAGTTTCACTGCCTCCCATGGTGTCGAGCCAGGTCAATATCCACTAATGTCAGCATCGCGGTTCTTAGCTGCGAGCTCCAGTGACCATGACAGCGTGTGGCCCTCTTTAGGCTGCTTGACATTTTCCGACATAGTGTCGTGCCTGGTTATTTGCTCAGCGCCTTAGCAGGACAGAGAACAACAACATGTAGGGACGGGAACAGGTTTGAATCGATAATGGAGGGGCTGCTTGTGGACTACCTCGGAGCCTGGCAATTACTCTGAACTCTGCATGGCATTGCTCGTAAGTCTCTTACCTCAGTAACGGCGTTTACGCCTGTGCTCACGTTCGGTGAACGCCTCCATCCTGCCTTCTATTGCAAGACCGCTGCTCCCTCCGAATGGCTCATACTGCAAAGTTGCAGTTGCTTGTACGTATCACCATGGGATCGACATTGCATGGATTGATACTGTTCCAAAGGTGAGACGCAGGGCTGGTATACGGGAGCCTCCTATCAGTACACACATGACTCTGACGCATTCGATGTCTAGCTCCCTATGCCCGTTCCACACAGGGTGCTCAATACGTTCTGAGTGCTCATTGCGCCACGCGCCACAAAATACACACATTCGATCCCAGTGGGTTGGGAATCTTGTACGCCATGGCCGCTAATGGACAATGTTCTCTACCTCCACGTCCTTGCAACCGGTAACCACTTATAGCTGCGTAAACAGTGTCACATTGACTTCGTCAATCAGGCTGTCGTACAACCAATTTGGATTCGAAGCAGAAGCGTAGGGATCCAAAGTGCGCTTTCCTAGTTATGCTATCAAACGCATCTTAGATTTTTGCTATGATCTACGCTGAGTTAGGTTGGAAGTCGCCATTCCTTTTTGGTCTTGTGGATGGGCACTGTTATAGATGCGCAGTCGTTAATATCGCTTTACCCGACAGGTTCTCGCTTACTCGACTACAAGTGCCGCGACATGAGGCATGGTAAAAGGGACCGCTCGGTCGAGGTGGTCATGGAGATCAGCTCCAAATCGAGTGTGAAGAACACTCCGGGCTTTTGTTTTTCACCCATCCCATCATAACATGCGGGATGCGCGCGGGCCGCTTGCAAAAAAGCTATTCCTACTACCTACCTACCGTATTCGAGGAACCTCACAACCGCCATGCATTGGCCTCTCAGACCTTCGAGAACGCCGCGAGATCTGCGAGTATCGCCGTTGCCGAGGTTTGTCGAGGATGTCATACGGACGTCTGCGTGGCGTGGCTTTCAGGAAATCATTGTGCCGTTCGATCTGCACATACCTATCGAGTTATGTGAGTTAATGGATGCCTACAAACGTTTCAGGTATACTTAGTTCACTGACCATATAGAGGACGTTATAATACAGCTTCCGGGCAGTGCAATAGTAGCGGTTGGAGCATATGAATCATAATTACGGGCCAAGGAGCGATTTTTTATTTATTTGTAGCAGGTGCATGTTCCACAAGAACGGAACAAGTCGGCAACACGGTGTGTGCGCAGCCCACTCAATCACCCTGCCTGCCAAACGCGGATGGGTCAACACCTCTATCCTGACAATCCGTGGCAGCGATGAGGCGGGGTGGCGGCAAGGTACTTGGACCGTGCGCACCATT
>JBBPTF010000653.1:0-12484 GCA_038094015.1 Phylloporus cf. gajari
TGCTCCTTCTCCCTCTTTTCCTCCTCTACTTTTGCCCTCTCCACCTCCCCTTGCTCTTCCTGCTCTTTGTTCTTCCTCTCCTCCACCATCTGCCCTTCCTCCCCCTCCTTTTCTGTGCCCTCCAACCCTTCTTCTGACCTCTGCCCTTGCAATGCCAAACAAGCCACAGACACTTCCCATATGACCGCAACTACCCCATCAATCACCTGCAGATTCAGTAGCGAAGCACGAAGAAAGCCTGGGGCTTCGAAGTCATCTGCCTCAACCTCTACTGCACGCCAACACTCCCGCAGAAGTAAACCCAGTCCCAAAACAACCAGCATACCTTTATTTCGATCAACAAATGTGTATCTGCAAAAAGCAGACAGTGTTGCCTGAAATTCAGCCTGTTTTGCATGAAGAGAGTCAGGAAGATATTTCAGGGCCCAATGTCAAGAGGCCCATATGGGCAATTTGCCCTTGGATGTTGGGGGGGCAGAATCAGAGAGGTGAGATGATGCCTCATATTAAATTAGCAACTATATAGCAATCCAAAAATAAAGCATACTCACGAACATTGGTAAGAACATCAACCTACGAACAAGTTCCTGATATGATGGGTCCTGTGAGAGACCAGCCAAGAACTTAGGTCTGTCGCTGCCATTGGCCGCAGGACTGGCTTCTTCAGGCACATCCGGCTGACCTGAAAGGCGGGGTCGCTTCAAAGGTGGCTTGGGAAGGGATGTTGATGTTGACATTCCCTCACCCTTGTCTTCATTGACCCTTCCTTTTCCTAGGATGCATTAGAGATCATTATCTACCCTATCAATTGAGAACACAACACTCACCCTTGTCCACACCCCCAACAGATCCCTGGTCAGACTCATCAACCTCGACATATTCCTTCCTCTTGCACGTAAGCGGCTCCTTTTCTGGCAAGCCAACCCACCAGCCATCCAAATCCTTGGGCCTTGCTTTGATGAACTCAACTATTGGCAACTTCTTGATCTGGCGCGCTCGCCAGTGAGACCATAATTGGTCAATCATTAGCTTTGTCAGCTTAGATGGGTCCATGATATTGAACTCTTTGGGGAGGGAGTCGGGGTGCAAGAATCGGTTGTTGGGTTTGGTAAGCTCTAGCCACGGGGCATACACTCTGTCTCACCTTGTGAATTTCCCTAATTTCTGATTAGAAAATAAATTGGATGAAAATCGAAGTGCTCACTGTACACTATTGTGAACACATCTCGGCAAAGATCCTGACGTGTCTTGAGATCAGTCACAAGGACAAAGGGAAGCCTGGGATTTCCTAAGGCATCCACGGTAATCTCGGTGGTTTCTTCGGCAGGAACTTCCTCATCTATTGTGAAAAAAACATATTATCACAACAAATCACTCCCACAAAATACATACCTTCATTGCGGAGATAGTCATGCAAAAGGTTGACACCCTGCTTGACCCAACTCTTGGAATCATTAGATGAGAGTGTGAAATGCTTGTCTCGTCCGCCGGGAGGATCTGTCTCAATGCTAGAGTACAAGGAATAAATAAGCAATGACTGAAAAGTTAACAGGATGAGGACTTACATTGCTGTCTTCCTCTCCCCACTGACCTTGTAGCTCAATAGCACGACCGAATGGACTCCCATGGTCTGGTAGATAGCCTTGATAAACTCACTAGTCCGATTCTTGAGGTTCTTCTTATGATAGCTAAGGGTGAATTGAGGTTGACAGCGAGTGACTTCAAGAACAAAAACTTACACATTTTGTTTATCCTTGTTGGGACAACCACAGCAGTTCCAATTTTCCACCACAGACTCAGCCTCTTGAAGCATGCTTTTCGGGAGATCATTGAACCATTGACGCATCGCAACAGTACGGGCACCCAATGTCTTCTTATCCCGCTTGTCCCGGGCGTCGCTATCGATCTGGGCCACCTCTTCAGGAAAAAGGCATTGGGCCGCACGGAATGCATTCCACTCGGGCCAGTAGTCCCCTGCGTCTGAAGGGCGTGTAGCAGCCTCATGTTCCTCAGGGGTCAATTGGTTCCCAGAGACCAGAGCGTCCATCACAGCTTCTTCCTCTGCCTGATCATCTTCATCCAAGTATGGTAAAAATGATTTTTGAATTGCCTGCAAGAGGTCCCACAGTGTATGTGTATCCGGCAAAGAAATTACTCACCAAATGAAGACCCTGGGGAAGCTCCACTACCTGATCTTCACACAAAGGGGACTTCATGATCTTGTCCTGGCAATCTTGGACAATTTGCTTGCAAACTAGAGCATCACCACGGGCTCTCGCGTATTCCTGCACATGGTTGGATAGAATAGAATCGAAAAGGACTGACCAATGTGGCATGATGGGCAGAAATCGGCTGAGAAGGATGTGGGCAGAGGGCAAAAGCGTGGGAAACCAGTCAACTGAATCGCGAACCCAGGTTTACGATCAGGTGATCATCTAACATAAAAGATTTGGCGGCCCAAATGAACCAACCAAATGAGACATTAAAGCAACTAAATTTGCAACATGAGACAGAAACTACTACATCACAAATTTAAGCCAAGCAGTGGGGGATTGCCTCTTGTTATGCAGAATTAGGCAATTAGCCGGACGCCGCACAGTGAATGAATGCACCTCAAGCACCCGATCCTCCCCATCGTACCCACACTCCTCATTGCGACACTCGTAAGCATAGCTCCCTGTTGAGAATGTCTTATCTTATCTAATCTTATCAGACATTCTATATCGGTCAGCTTATCTTCTTATCTTTAACGTCATCATGATTTTTCATTCATTACTCATCCTTATCATGATGACTGATACCTTATTACTAATGCTGACTGATACTGACACTGCTCATTTATTGCTATTGGCCAGTACTTATAGTACAATAAGCGTCTTTAACGCTATTGGCTCAGATAAGAGCTTTTACTGCCATTGGCTGTTATTGTTCTATCTATTTAGAACTACTATACACAAGTACAAACAATCCTGTACTGTATATAAGGAGGAGCTCCCTCACGTACGCTCCTCTAACAGAATCTCTATCATCTGTTCTCGCTCTCATACTTGGTGTTCACACTAAGTACTATCGCTATCAAGAAACACTTGACTACCGCCTACGCTGCGCCTACCCTAGTGAGTTTCTCCCACTAGAGTTCATCCTGCGACCGTTTGGAGTCTACGACTTCAAAACTCCCACCATCCAACATTGCAGGCAACCACTCCTGCAGCACTCCACACTGTTCACATTGCATTGAGAGAGACTCACCCCAGGGCTGGATAACCTTATGTGCCCACTTGTAGTACACGACCTTGGAGTGGGTGAAATGGTAGATGGTCGAATGGCGTCCTAGATTGGACACATCAGGGAGGATTTCCTCAAGCGCCTGGGTGAATTTGATGGCATGAATGAGCGTGTGCTTCATAAGACGGGCAAGGAACTCTGCGACAGTGGCAACTTGCAATCGTGGCACACCGAAAGCAATCGCATGACTGAATTTGAAGCTGGACAGTGTCAGTTTGTTTGCATTGTCAAGACAGCTGTCGAATGACACACCTTTGAATACTAGCATTGAGCTTGGCCAATGATTCACGCTGGTTCACCAGAGATCCGCACGATGCAAAGAACACAATCGCACCATCTAGCAAGTGCTTGAATGGAGCACAGAGAACATCCATAAACTGCACAGAATATTTAAAAACGATTCAAAGCATGATGGGTGAGGACACACCTGGTCAACCTCAGCCGAATGACCTTTGCCCTGCTCGTCAGGCCTGAGGAACATATCCCCCATGTCATTGTTGGTGTAGTTCGTGAGGACGACCACAACATGGTCATATCGTCTCGCAGCCTTCTCCAGGTAGCGAGCAGCCACTGTAGGCCAGTTTGTAATGGCTTGATCAGTCCCCAGGCTGAAGGGGATGGATAAAACTTGCAGTCGGCTGTTGGGGATATAATCGCGGAGGGCGGCGTGGAGCATGGATATGTGGCCCTTGATCTCGAAGTTGTTGAGGTGGAGGCTGAGAAGTAGAACCGACGGCGAAAGGACTCTGGCCACTGTTCCGAGCTCAAAATGGCCATGGACTCTGAGGAATGACGGTAGCACATGCTTGCCGTTGCGTGTAAAACCCTATGGTTCATCAGCTACAAATGAACCTAATGAAACAAACCTACCAAATACGCGCGGAATGTCTTGTTGCGCTGGTCGCGTTTGAGATGGCAGGTGGTGCACAAAAACTTGATGTCATCCTTCTGTACAGCCTCGCGGTATGCCTTGGGAACGTCAATGCAAACACTGCAGATGTTGCGGCCACAGGCGTCACACTTGTATAGTGTTCTGCCATCTTGACACAGGATGCAGGACTGGTGCGGAGGGTGGTCAGAACAACACTACAAAGAAGGGCAATGGGGGTGCTTACTTCAGGAGTCGGCATTTTGATTTCCTCGTCTACCGCAGAGATTTCATTGCACGCCGGCTACCAGGAGTAGTCAGAAAAAATAAAGACGGTGGCAAAATGCCACTTACCGGATACTGCTCGGCTGCTCTTTCCTCTGTGCATGCACACTTGCAAGCCGACTGGACGACACCTGGGTCTAGAGGCACGAGCCTTTTGTGCTCAGCCTTGATCCCAGTCGTCTTCTTGGTGGTCTGTTTAGTACGAGACATGGTGGGCAGGGTGAAAACGGTGGACATGGTCACAAGAAAGGGACAGCGGCATGCAGACCTGGTACAGCGAGGGAAATTAGGGCGTGGGAGTGCACATGTGATCGGATCAACGAGTCGCGTCGAGTCTCGCAACTCGCCAACTTAAGCATGCAAATACATGCAAATACGTTTGCTGATTTAATCATGGCCCCATATTCCCACCCCACTTTCACCTTTCCCCAGTTGCACTCAAGTCACGCCAACTATCTTCAATTGCCTTTCCACCATGCAGGACTGCAGCCTGCATTGTGGAAAGGTATTTTGAAGCAACCTCAGTGTGTGTTCCATCTGCGCGTTGTTTACTGACCCGAAATTGCAGGTATTGCACCCGTGGCTCCTTTGATACACGGGTGCATGTTCCCCCACGTCTCTTTCACTGACAAACACTACAGAAATGTTGACTATAGAGTTCTGCATGGGTAGAGTGACCCATGACAGGTCATGGATACAGGTGCCCACGGGTACAGATACGGGTTACCATAAGTGGACCCGTAAACCCGTGACCCATGGGTACATACCCATGACCAAAACCTGTGCGATAACCACTGACTTGCATGGTAGCGTCAACAGCAACAGCCCACCCAAATATTCGGCGGGCAACCTGGGATGACCGTGGCGCATGCTGGATGGTCCAGGTATGTTGTCCATTCTGTGTGTGTGGCGCTCGTACTGACTTGCATGTTCCACAGCTAGCGATCGCGTTTCGACTCGTTTCAACTCGTAGCATGCGCCGCTTTTTGTGCCATCTGTTCAGCATCGTCTCCCATCGATTCCATCGCCATTCCCTTCGCATTCGCGCCTCCAATTGCACTCGACATCCTCCATCGTCTCCTGGTCGCGTTTTTGCCCTCCTGGACCTGGATCTCGACGAGATGTGTTCGTTTCGATGACACGCTCGTTCTCCTTGGTCCTGGGACGTTCCTTGACGTATCCGACGTCATCTCCATCAGTCTCGCGCTTCGAATCGCGCTCACCATCACCTTTTGCCCCCTGGTCGCCCTCTACAGCTCCTGGGCCCAGATATTGACATCATGCGATCATTTCGACCTGGCGTGCGTATCCGCCGTCCTGTGGACGTTCCCTGGTAGTGTGGGCGTTGGGTGGCGCGGCCGCATCGCATTTCGGCTTGTCCAGCTCGACTTGAGCGCGCTCTGGTGAGTTCTCCTCCTCATTGCGCTCTGCCACTTCCCTGATGTGTTCTGACATTGCGCGCAGCTTCGTCGGCCTTTCCCCATGGTTCTCAATGCTCCACGATGCTGGCGACAGATCCGCTTCATCATCCGTCGCGGTTCGCTTGCTCTGGGGTGTACTTGGTGCGTATTCCTTGGTTTGGCATTTTGGCTGTGCACTGACTTCTTCCGATGCGATTGACAGCTCGTTTAGGCATAGGCAAAGGTCTTCGAGGGTGTCCGCAGCTGGCGAAGCGTCCGCTTCAACATTCATCGCGGTTCGATCGTCTTGGGTCGACTTTGGTGAGTTTTCGTCTACCTGGCGCTCTGGCCATTTGCTAACATGTTCGGGTGGGTCTGGTAGTCTGTCCGGGCACGTTTGGTGGCCGTCTACGAGGCCTGGTGCCTGCGATGCATATGTGTCATCGCTGGAGCGTGGGACTGCAAGATTCGCAAGTCCGCTACACTCCCCCTCGCGCCCAGTGTGCGCGCCGCTGTTTTGTCGTTTCGGTGGTTTGTCAGGTGGTTTGGGAGGTACTGGGAGGTGTGGTGATGCATCTGGTACGTGGTCATCATCGCCTGAGATGCGCTGATTGACTTTGTCAGCTGTTGTGGCTGACTGGACACCATCCAAACCCATGGGTTAACCCTTGGCGGGTTGACACCCATACACCTGTCAGGGGCACCCGTGGCATATAGAACCCGTGGGTAGTGCGGGTATGGGTTTTGACGGGTCGGGTGCGGGTTGCCATCATGGCACCCGTGGGTTAACCTGTGCAGAACCCTAACAATGACTGCTGCGTCTCATGTTCTCAATGAGCCCCACAGCTTGTTTGACATGTCTTGCACTACCCGCAAGTCCCAGTGATGGTGATAACATAACAACGACCCCGCGACCTCAAGGACAACGGTGCGACCATGAGGGTGTGATAACAGACGATGGCGACACCATAACATGGGGGTGGTAACGACAATGACAGGTGTGCGGCAATGATGACAATGCAACATCATCAACGACACCATGGTGATGATGAATGTGCAGTAGCACATTGCCTGCCAGGGTAGCAAGTACAAGGTTGGACATGATGGCAGTGATGTGTGTGCGAACATATGGGTGTAAGTACAATGTAGTGTATATAGATTAATGGCAATTACAGTGTTGCTATGTATGCTTGAGTAGTGACATGAAAGACATATGATGGCAATGTAGTGCTATGTATGCTACAGCTGCTACTCAATTTGGTGGCTTACTACCATGAGAAAACAGGGTTTCCTGATGTATATGCCGAACGAACTAACCATCAGCCTCTACTCCACCAGCACAGAACACCTAGATGCGGCAAAGCACGCACAACCCTTCCTACACCAAATCTGCATAATTGGACCACAAGGCGAGCGAACGAGGATACGCACACTATTCAATGATGGGGCAATGGTCAGCGCAATGTGCACATCGGTGTTCAACAAGGTCAAACACCGCCTGCACAATGTCACAACATCAAATCAATGCCTACGAATGGCTAATGGAACACTACTACGATCGGAAGCAACATGGTCAGGAACCATAGATGTAGAGGGAATCCATGCAACCGGAACATTCGAAGTATTCAATTCACACGGTGGGTGGGCCTTCTTGTTTGGAAAACTGCTACTAGCTACGTTCAAGGCCATCCACAATTATGATCGGGACACGATCACAATACGTGATAAACACACAGAGGCCACCATTAGTAACCAAATAAGCGCGGAACGACATCAGCTGATAATGGGACAAAAGCCTATGCTGGACGTCAAACAGCGACTGGACAACACAACTGGAACCAAAACAGCAGAGCCAAGTACGCCACCAGTTATGATCTTAACTGACGAACACATAGGCTCGGAACCACCAAAGGCGGAACCCAAGAATGACCAGAATATGCCAAAAGATGACAATGATGTCTTCACGTGGAACTCAGACCCATTTAACACGCAGTGAGTCCACTTTATAATAAATGCACTTATGTTCGGTAATGCACTAAGCACACAGGAATGCCAAAAAGCACATGAACTAGTCACAGTGTACGCTGACGTGTTCACATGCGCACTATCAGAAGTCATCCCGCTACATGGAACACAACATCAGCTCAACGTACCGCCAGAAACCAAGCTAAGTACGAAATTCAACCAATGTCCATTAAGCCCACCACAAAAAGAGTGGCTGCACAAATGGACTAACCAGATGTTACAGGCCAACATGGTGGAATGTGCACCCATCGAGCAAATCAAGTATATCGCACCAACAGTTCTAACCCAGAAAACCCATGACGCAGTCAGCGGAATGACGCTGGAAGAACTCAGATATGCACTTAACGAACAATGCGCAGCAGCAGGGCTAGCACCACATTTCGCGCCCACAACACTGCCGAAACCAGGAGTACAACGGCCAGCATGTGACAAACGACATAAAGGCTCATTCAAGTGGCGGATCACACAGAACTTCGGCGAGCTCAACAAGGTCACGCACATACCCCCAGTACAGCATGGTGACATACGGACCAAACAACAATGGCTCAGTGGCCATAAGTATGTATCGGTATTTGACTTTGCGGCGGGCTTCTATGCAATCGAGGTACCAGAAGAATGGAGACCCTACCTAGCATTCTACATTGAAGGAATGGGGTATTTCTGGTACAAACGCATGGCAATGGGTCTCATGGGCACACCATCAACATTCACAGTAGCAATTGCGGAGCGAATGCACCAGCTCATGGCGGACAACACAATGGAGTTGTTCGTAGACAATGGAGGCTGCGCAGCAGACTCATTTGAGGAAATGTTACACAAACTAACATGCATCTTCACAGCCTGCCGAGAACACCGCCTATCGCTATCACCATCCAAAAGCCGTCTCTTCATGACGGCACATAGTGTAGCCAAATTGTCCGATACATACGGTCACCCTGGCGTGACATTTTCTCAATCTACACGATCACCCTGTGGCGAGCCCAACTGTACTATATCATATGGACGGTGGGCCAGCCTGCTGTGTGAGAGGGATGTGAAGGGTGGATTTCCGTGGGCCCACGGAGTTGTTGGTGATAAAGGGTGGGCCCGGGATGACACCAGGAGATCTGTGAATTTGGGGGCGGATTCACGAGCGGGCCTGCAGGAGTGCGGTGGGATTAGAGTAGTAGCGCAGATTTATGAGTGGACCCGCAAGGTTGTGATGGGATTAGAATAGGAAGTGGGCTTACGAGCAAGCCCGCAAGGTTGTAGTTGAGGTGGTGGTGAGGCGGATATACGAGCGGGCCTGCAACGTTGAAGCAGGATTAGAGTACCATAGTGGGTAGGCCTACGGGGGATGTCACACGGGCAGGCCCGTATGAGGATATGGACCATGTAGAGGTTTGATGAGCGGGCCCGCACAGGTAGCAGCAAAACAGATTGCATCACACAAGCCGGCCTGGATACATGCAAGAGGTAAGACTACTATAGACGGACGGGCCCGCACGGGCAGAGGGGGTGTAGACTGGGCTAATTAGAGGTCAAACAGGTGGGCCCGCAAACATATGTAAGAGGTGAACCTACTACACACGAATGGGCCCAGATGGAGAGAGGGAATGTTGAAGTCTACACGGGCGGGCCCACATGAAGTAGCAGGGAATTTAGAGGTGGGACGGGTGGGGCCGCCGACGTATAGCGGGAAATATTATATCACACAGGCGGGCCTGCATACAGGCAAGGGGTACGGAGTATATTATACGGGCAGGCCCATGTGTGCATAAAGGGCGCTTATGCGTATAGTCGAACGGGCCCGAATGACATGAGGAATCCCCGCATGGCTACGTGCAGATAAACGGGCCAGCATACCAGGCTCACAATAATGCAGCAATGCGGACTAAGCGTGATGCGTTGAGGCCATGAATATTGCGGAGCAGGCTGAAAGCGAATGTTGAGGAGAAAAAAAAACATCATTAGTTGCGGAGTGAATAAGATGCGCCGACGGAATGAAGATAATTCCGAATAGACATATGTCGGTTGAGTGGGAGAAAAGAAAGCAAGGGCGACTTTCACACCACCCAGTGAGCCGCGGGCTGAGCGGTATATTTGGCGGCACACCTATTTGTCCTGCGGAAAAATCTAAGAATGACCGAAATTGGCCTTATTAACGGGGGCGGATACTCCGCATATACCAAAATGCTTGCGAATCTATGTCTGCAAAACTTTCAGAGGATGCAGCAGCAAGCCCGTCCGGTGTGGGGATTACTCCGCACATAGCATAAGTGGACTTAATAACGATTGCTGCAGAGTCAGAAATACATTAAGTGGATATCCAGAAAGCTTGCGGAGTGTGCAGTAGTGAGCCTGCTTAGTGCGCGGACTCATCCACGTTTACCAGAAATGTACCTGATTCATGACATGCAACAGAAATGCAGGCCCGCAAGACTTGCGGAGCATGCTCCCTGCAGTGGATGAGAGTGGGAATAACTCAGCGAAGTTGAGAGAAGATACGAGCTCCATCGGCGATGCTTGGTAACATAAACCAAGCGATAAGCGGACAAGTGGGCCCCTGTAGTGTGCAGAGTGGACTAAATGCGAGGAATGGGGCGTTTCTAGAAATGGGATGTGTGATGTCGCCAAAATATAAGTTGAATATCCAATATCCGGCTCCAAATGCCTTCTGGGCAGGCAATACATCAGGGGTTATATCAGGAATTAATGTGCTCAGTCGCGAGAAGGAAATAAAACTCAAAGTAGTGACACCCCGTGTTGTAGGTTAAGTCATACATGCAGATTGGAGCTCTGGAGGCCTGCGGAGTAGACCAAAGACGGCACATATGCGAACGAGAAATTGATGGGGTCGGTTATTGGGGGATGTCGGAGGCTACATTGACTTGGTGATACTTGGTGAGTGGTGGGTACCATAACGGACTACCAAGGCCAGGGAGGCGCGCTCATTATGTGGGAAAAGTCTGTAATCAGCCTGGCGGAGCTTCAACATGAGGCATACACTGTATTGAGAAAATACAGCAATGCGGAGTAGGCCGCACGTAGGCTAGTGGTCTGCTATGTCTGCGGAGCAGACTAAACATAAGTACTAACTTACGGACCAGCCCATTACTGAGGAAAGTGCTCACAACTTTTTAAAAAGGCAGCCAGTCTTGGCAGACTTGGTATACTCAGTCTCCTCAAAACTGAACTGGTATTGTGGGGGATTCCCCCCAGTGTGCATCCCCACATGTATACGTGACGATGATATTGGTCTCTGGGAGGGTCTCCAAATAGCTCCGCTATACTATGCGCTGGCATAAGTATGTATGTCAACAATATAATATCCGTCTCAGGCTGCTAATTTTATGCTGATACTCTGGTGAATGGGAGCAAATGATTTGACGGGCGAACATCTCTTTTGATTTCATTACACAACGTAGTCAGGGGTCCACCAGGTTTGTGTGGACTGTGGATAGAGTGGCGTTCCATATTGATTATATTACCGTGGGAATTTGTTGTGGTATTGTCACGTCCACTGACTTATTATATACTCACAACCTGCACTCAATTCAAATATCCCATCCCCTCTCTTAACAATGAATTCGGAGATTGCAAACACAACCCTTATCCTGGCCAATAGGAATATCGAACATATACTACGCAACGAAGTAGCTGTGAGTGGTGACAGATGGAATGCGGTGATGGGTATGATCACAAAACAAATGGTAGTTCCACCTGTCTACCACTGTGCTACCCTGATGCCACGCACTTCAGACAATTGTCCGTGGAGTGATCGGTCATGCCTCACAAATTCCACCTCTTCTGGTTGCGGTGGACCGCTTTTGGGCCGATGAAACAAGGAAATGGCCGGATTGGCAACAAATCGTCCTCCAAGATGTTCAACTGCTCCGCGATCATCCTTGGTGGGCTCGTGTTACAATGGATATGGAGGTTGAGGAATGGCAGAATGACAGGTCTCCCGCTGAGTGCAGGACAGAAGCGGCGCAAGACTCTGGCGTGAGTCATTTCTCCCTGCTGATGGTGGGAAGAAATAACCCAGGGAAGTTTGAAGGTAGGGAGTCAGACATAAATATATCTGCGGAATCAAGAGTCGACGGTAAAAGGACAGCAAAAATTTGTAGGGAAGAAATACAAGCCACCAGGGGCTCTAGAGAAGATGACAAACAACCCACGGGGCCGCATGAAGACTCTGATTCGGAGGTCGAGATAGTTGCAGATTCAAGGGAAGGCGATGAAGTGCAAATTCTACGTGCGCTAGTCATCAAGAAAGAGGAAGAGAGTGAAGAAGATCTAAGGAACAGGAAAAAACAGGCTGTGCGGAGAAAACCACCCACCAAGAGCAGGGCTCCTACTGCGGAAGTCCTGAAACCCAAAACCATCAAAACGTCCACGAAGCGCCCCCGGACATTCGTTGCCATGCAAGCTACATGCCAGCCGTTTTTTTTAGATCCATCAGAACCCCCGCTTTCCTCTTCCTCCAGTGAGGCAGAGTCAGACCTCAACGTCGAATGGGCATACGATGTCCCATGCCGCCGCTGCAGCTCATTCGAGCTCGATTGTTATAGGGCTCTAGAAGGGGCTACCTGCAGAGCTTGCAAGCGGTATAGCGAACCATGTGAGTTCCCCGAGAAAC
>JBBPTF010000654.1:0-12474 GCA_038094015.1 Phylloporus cf. gajari
ACTATAAACACTGCGTGAGCATATATGGCCTTATCAGAGTGTGTATCATTCTGATGCATGTTACAGGGCTATACATAGTAGATAAAGGTATATATGGGATTACCTTTTTGTTAAAAATTTCCTGATGTATGAAGGGGGTGATTCTTTGCCCTACTACCAAAATGGTCACTGCCGAAGGAATTGCTATATTATTCTTTAAAAGGTGTTTAAATGGTTTGGACTTTATGATAAAATCATTTCAGATAGAGGACCCCAATTCGCCTCTTCCTTTGCTAAAGAACTCAGATGATTACTACCTTATGACCTTTTCCTTTCCACTGCATACCATCCACAGACAGATGGAGAAATGGAGAGAGTTAACCAGGAGATGGAAACCTACTTACGGATCTACTGCAGAAATCGACCTGAAACATGGTCTGATTCCATCATGATGGCAGAATTTATGCACAACCACTGTCCCCATTCTGTCACCAGTCAATCCCCTTTCTTCCTCATGATGGGATATGAACCCTGATCCTTCCCTGACATTATAACTGATTCAAATCTTTCTGCTGTGGAAGATCAGATCAAAGTCCTGACCGCAGCAAGAAATGAAGCACTTGCTGCGCATGACCTGGCATGACAGACAATGAAAAATCGGTGACACATCTCTTTTACCCCATTCGAAAAGGAGACAAAGTGTGGTTGGAAGGATGGGATCTTAACCGAGCGGCCCCAGACCTGAAGTTCTTGTCTAAACAAGAGGGACCCTTCACCATCACTAAGGTCCTTTCCTCTATCACCTACCAGCTTCGACTCCCCAAGACATGGTGAATCCATAACATCTTTCACACTTTGCTTCTAACTCTGTATGTTGAAACCAAAACTCATGGTAAGAACTTCCTGGTGCCACCACCTGATCTGATCAGAGGAGAAGAACAATATGAAGTTGAGGCAGTACTACACCACTGAGGCAGTCCATCAAGAAGGCAGTTCTTGATCAAATGGAAAGGCTATCCTTCAAGCGACAACTCATGGGAACCAGAACGAAACCTGTCCAATGCCAAGGACATCCTAGGAGACTATAAACGATGGTACTCAACCATCTGGCCCACCATCTCTCGCATCTCCACAAAGTTCCTCTTCGCTGCTAAATGTCTTTGCCATGACTACCATTGAACTTGCAGAACTTGCTCAGATTGCCTCCACCTCTCATGAACATGCATTTTCCCTCCTCCTATCCTATACCTTCCATCATGATGAATCTTCAGAACTTGACTATGTCCATATTGACCAGTTCCTCCATGATAGAACCTACACTGAACCACTCTCTTGTGTTCTAGATGAACAATCCATCTTCCATCTCCTTGTCCACTCTTTTCAGATGAACGTCACACTTTTGACTCTCCTCCCGACCCAGCAAGCTGGACGGTTCAACCTCACCCTAGCAGGTCATGCTCTTAAGACCCAAAAGAGAGACCTGTTGAATGCTCTATATGAGCTCAACTTCCATGTGGTGATTGACTTTGTGTGAACCCATCACAAGGAGTATTGTTCGTCTCCTCCTCTGCTTCCAGTACCTCCCCCTCCAGCTCATATCATTGATCAATCCACCTCTCCTGCTCCCAGCAACTATCCCTCCACTCCCTGACTCACACCTTGTGTCATACACATTATTCAGACTTCTCCACCCCATGACCAAACTGATGACAAAGGCATCCACCTCTATGACTTGGAGCAGCAAGTAGAGGACCTGGCTTTGCATGATTCTGCAGATGGAGAACTAGCGGATGATGCTGGACAGGCAAACAAAACGGGCTCCCTGACCCAGGACTGACTTGATGAAATCAATGGTTGAAGACCTGGTAGTCTTTGGGATAGACTGGAGGTAATGTTACAACTCGCTCTGATCTGTGGACGTGCTTTACTTCACTCGATTCCCATTATTGTTATCATACTTTTCTTTTTCTTCTATTGGTCATATGTTCTGACATAACTCGGACTCCATTTCTTTTACAATGACATAGATCTCTTGACTTATCCACAGTCATCGTTTCTTCCTCCACTGCCACATGTCGTGTTCGTTTCACCTTCATCTTTTGATACTGCATATTCCTGTGTTTGCTGCAGACTACATTTGGCTGTACTGATGGTTTCCCAAGGTGTTCTCATTCCGCTCTTCTGTTCCTACCACAAGGGATATATAAACCATCAGTAGCGTACTTGTAACCCTTAAGCTAGATCTCCTCAATCATACCTGATTTGTGGATAAACCTCTTGTCAGTTTGTCTGACTCGACTCTTGCTTCACTTGAAACCAAACTCACTGTTCTTTGAGGCTATGACTTGGACCTACCTGGTACAAGCGTAACAAAAACATACCATAGATTGGCCTGACACCATTCTTTCAGATGATATCAAGTGCCCTGATATGGGACAAGAAGCACATTGGAGGTCCCAAAGCCAGCATCAGCAAGAAGGTACCTGCCTTCTGGCATCTGCAAGTCATGGGTATGTGCATCATTCCAAAGCATTGCATCAGCAGTTGAACCATCCCAGCCAATGAGGGAATATGTGAAGAAGAATTTGAAATCACACACAAACAGGCAATTTTGCAATAGGTATCCTTTCTGATTCCACATATATGGATGATTGTCGACTGTGGTGAATGTGCGGATATGTGTGCCATCGACAGCACCAATACAATCATGGAAAAAAAATGGAAACAAGGATCATCAGTGATAACAGGTGGTATTGGGGTATTTTGGGTCAGGAACTGGATCTGGGAGGTATAGAATGGAGGGCGGGAAAAAAAAGATAGGATGCATTTGAAGTATCTAGTAAAATACATCAGAAATGGTTGGAAGACCAATGAAATGCTCACTTTGTAATCATATCCATCAAGTGCTGAAATCTTTCAGCAACATGCCAAGACAGTAGGCCAGTTATGCATGTGTACAAGAATATGCCCAGTTGTTCTTCAATGGAAATACTGTTGCGTGAGATTGTAAATCCATGGTACATCAACGTTGCCACCAACTGGTCAAAAGTATCATGCCCAACACCAAGGCATGTGTGGATCCGATCAGGATGGCCATTGAGGAGTTCAATCATCCATGCTTCCACAGTCAGAATGGATGTATGGTATGGTATTGGTGCTGTAGAGGTTAAAAACAACAGATTATAGTAATACAGCATTTGCACTGCAATGATTGCTATCAAAGCAATCACACAATGTTGGTGGTTCTCTTGAGTCTTTTGTACTTCCAGGTCCATGGGAGTACAGGTAGAGGGTTCAAACACATATGATTTGGGTACTGCCAGGAGGTGTTCCTGATTCATGTGATGCAAAATTCGAAGTTGAAGTTTCAAGTTTACTTTGCATTTCACAGTCCAATCAGGACCTAAATTCCTCAACAAAATTACACTACATATTAAGAGTATTTTGTCTCACCTTGGCTCAGGTCTATAGAATACTACAGGTCACTAGAGCAGATAGGATGGTTGACAATGAGGAACAGAAGAAGAGTAAACTGATGGATTCAACCCAATAAGGGAAGAACTCCTTGAAGAACTGGATCACCTCAGCTAACAATTCTGAGGTACATGGAGTAAGGTGTAAGTGGCTCATCCAGTGCAGACAAGAGTATGACAGGTGGGGTGGAATAGCCTTGTTTATCTGATTGGTCAGGTCAGGAACTTCAGTGTTGTGGAGTTGGGAATCACTTAAGTTGCACATGTTGCACTTGAGCATATGTTGCATGCACATGAGTGACACTCATCCTATGCAAAGGGAATGGTTGGGTAGGATGAGGTTATGGAATGCAAAACTGCATCTCTTGTCCAACAAAAAGTCATGGAATGGTGTATGAAGTGGCCAAATGAGTTTATCTTCATTGAACACCCCATCTAGCAGTGATCCCAGGGGTTTGATAATCTCTCAGGCCATCAGACTGTCACCAAAAAGAGTGGCAAGTGATCACAATGACAAAGGTTCATAGAACAATAGTATAATAGCTATCACAAATTGAAATTGGTGTTGAGCCTCATTCACCTTGAAATTGTGTTTCAAAATGGTTCCTAGAATAGTCTGGTAGAGCTTGTCAAGAGGTTCATCATGGCCACCCTCAACAAGGATATTGAGCCATTCACCAGGGCTGAGTCCAGCAGTGCCTTCCCCCTGAATAAAGTTGCATGAAGTCTGTGCCCACTGGAACAAATGATAGGAATGATTGACAAGCACCCAACACCACTCTCCATCTGGCCAAGATGATTCAAATTTGGGGATCTGACCAAGGAAGTGGGAGATGAATTTCTCTATGTCCTTATCAACAGTCTCATCAGGAATGTCACTCATTTGTTTATAAATGAGATGGGGGCCACATGAAAATGCAGTGAGGATGTCAGTCTCTGGTCAAGTTGTGATTAGAAAGTGAAGGTTTGTTGGTAGGTTATCTTGGTTGAATCAAATAGAAATAGCCTGCATAAGTTGCTTGCAACTTTTAAGATCACCACTCTCATCAAGGGCATCAACAATGATGATTAATGGGCTGACAATATAGAGGGACTTGCTGGGCTCAATGATGATGTATTTCATTTGGTCTATAGGTGACATCAACATGTGAAGTGCTCAATCATCCTTTATGACCTTCTATAGCACAGACTTGTATTGGGGATCATGGTCAGAGAGGTCCCATGCAATAGTACTGAAAATATTTCCTGGATTCTGCATCATAATATCACTGCTAGAGAAGCAGTATAAAGACCCAAGCCTTTTCTGCCCTACATATAGCCCAGCAATGGAGTGCATGACAGCAGACTTTCCTGAACCAGCAACACCAATGAGAAGGCATACTTGGGGAGCATCTTTGTTGGGATCATTGAGAATATCACAAATCTCACATAGGAGAGATTCACAAGTTCCTGGGAAACAGCCCTTCTCCTTCCCATACCTTGCTCCATGTGTATACAGCATGTCATTCAAGTCAATATTTTTGGCTGAGTTACACCATGAGCAAGTTATCTCAATCACAAGCAGACAGATATGACTTGCTGGTTTACTCTAAAGCATTCATCACACAGACCACAGTAAGCCTGGTCTGCAAGGTCATTTGCTCAAGGAATATGGTCTTGAGCTCTTGCAACTTGTTCTCATAATTGGTGATCCTCACATTGATGTCTGAGAACATGTATTTTGTCATTTGAATCCCTAGATGGACAATTGGTATCATGTCTATTCAAGTCAATGACAACCTACAGAAGTTCTTTTGTTTCATGTACTTAGTAATGAAGTAACTGCACTCTGTCACTTGCTGAAGTAAAAGTGTGATGGTCTTGATATGTGCCTTGATTGCCTTTAATGGCTCATCTTTGTGAACAAACAAAAACATGTCACTCATTGTGCCTGCCAAGTGAATGACCTGATCATTGCAAGTCTTCTGGTTTACAAGCAGCTATGTGGGTCATCACTCATGATCAGAGATACATAATATGAACTAGTACACAATATACAGACCTGGTTCATGGCAGAAATAACAGACCAAGCCAAACTAGTGTATGAGTGGATCTATGTTGCATTTAGACCTTGGGGGACAAGTCAATGAATATCACATACTGCTGCAATGTCAGTGACAATCTTGTTGAACAGGGCCATCCTCTTCAGTAGAACACCCCATGTGTTCTTGAATGTCAGAGTCTCAGTGATGATGATTGTGCTAGTATCAACCACCAAATTTAGTTGATCAACTGCTTGGGGTAGTGGTCCTAATGTTCCCATAGCTTTGATGATGGCATCAGTAGCTTACACCATCATCTTCATGTGACCCAGCAGTGAGAGAAAACTTGATTGTAATCAACAAATCAGAACCATCAGAGGCCTTCCTTCCAAAAGTCTCCTTGATGGTTGGACTTCTTGTACCACCATCCTCAAATTCTTGCAGTACTTCACCCATAGTCTTCATGAGGGTTGCAATCAACTTGTCCTTGCCAAAGTGGTACTTCTGATAAACATTGATGATGAGTGCAGAATGATCATTGCCATTGCTGGTAAAATTCAGTTTTTCAGCATAAAATAAAGGCTGCATACACACAAGAACTACTTATTTTCCCAAGCTATGAGCTCAGAAGGCAGGGCTTTCTCTTTTACTTCCTTGGTTTGCCATGATGGATTCAAATCACCTATGAGAAATTCAAGGTAATATTGCCTTGCAAATCTGCACCTACACTTTTCTTGAGTGAGAAGCTGAATGTCTACAAACAATCAGCAAGTATTGGACAATAAGCATTGTGGACTTGCTGTCAATGATGATTGTTTTCACTCTAGATCTACATTCAGCATATATCAAATGGATCAACTAAATATGCATGTAAGATTTGTACTCTGAGGTGTATCATCTATATCCATGGTGCTTGAAGTAGAGATGGTGGGAGAGAGAAAGGTGGGTATAGGGTACCATGCAGTTGCAGTGTGGTAGACAGCAAGCTGAGACTCCAGCAACCACTCCACCAGGACCCCTGGTATCTCTCAGACTCTCTATATTATACTTGGTCTGGGTAGGGCAAAGCATAGCCTCAGAAAAGCCTAGGTCTAGGTACTTAGTTGATGGATCATCAACTGGGTCTGAGTAACCAGATGATGGGTCATCAACTGGGTCCATCCACAATACAGTGAACTTAGATCTTTAGACTGATACCTGAAGGTAACAGGGACAAGGGTTCAAGGACAAGCTACCTGTTCTAAGCATGGGTAGAGGCTCAAAGAATTGAGAGACAATGAGAAGGAAAAGGGTATATTGCTAGTCTAGAGGTACAGGTGATAACTCTGAGGATAACTAGCTTAAGAAAAAGAAGAAGGGAAAAGGAGACTTATATACCTAAGGTATAGAAGCCAATGGAAAATGAAAGAACTAAAAGTCCATAGGATAGGTAATTGAGATGACTAAATGGAATGCAATGGAATTGCATGGAATATCCAAGATGATGATGGAAGGAACTACAATTATTGAAACAACCCTAAAGCCCACTAGGGACTCATCACTAGGTTGCACTAGAAAGTGTTGACTAAAGGTCTGACTCTAGGGGAACTACCTAGGAGAACCAGACTGGGGGTGCCAGTTGGCCTCTGAGGGTTTATATACTACTGTCCTTGTATGCACATGTTTGTATCAGATCTACCAATACCTATCATATAAGTCCAACCCTGTATCCTAGGAGGCTGTGGCATAGCCCTGCCTCAGGCCCTCATGTATCAGATGAGTCTTTAATGTCTGTCATCAGGCTATGCAAATGGGCATAGGCCTGTGGTCAAAAGGTCTGTGCTTCCATCAAATGGAAGAGAAGAGACAGAAATGAAAAGAAGAGAAGTCTGTGGAAATAAAGAGTCCTTGTGTACATACCTTAGGTTCCAGACCCTTGGAATGTTCTACTAAAACAATGGCCAGCACTTACTGCACAGCATGGCTGTGACTCCATTTATGGACTAGCACTTATGGTTCAACCTGGCTATAGTCCAGTCCTTGCATTAGAATGCCTTGAGGATCTTGCAAAGGTCTAAGAACCTTAGGTAGGTTCACTTGGAAAGAGAAAGCAAAAAATATAATATTGTTACAATTATGAGACAATGATGAGTCATCAAGCCAATGACTAAGAGGGAGTGAGTAATCATAGGAAAGAGAAAAGTGTCCAGAACATGCATGACTAAGCAAGAAAAGAGAAATCATAACACTCTACTTGATTGTGTCCATATACAGTGAGCTCAAAAACCCTTTCAATACTAACCCTGACAGCAGTGTACTTTGTGCACTGCAAAACACTGTGGGAATCTTGCTTACCTTTGGTGGAGTTATAAATAGTACTTACTCTTGGCTACAAAATCATCTCCTAGGTCATATGATTTGGTTCACACACTGTGGAGATATCATTATTTCAAGTCAGCAATGTCATTGAAAGGGTTTTTGAGCTTTTGAATTGGATAGGATATTAGTACTTGGTATAGCCTTCTTTTCAGCCATCCCTAGAGATGCTTAATAGGATTGAGGTCAGGAGGCTGTGCAGGTCAAACTATAGTGTGAAACTCCAGCTCTTCTAGCCACTCCTTCACCTTTCTACAAATATACTTGGGGTCATTATCTTGCTAAAAGATGATGTCAGGAGGATTGAGCTCATAATGCTCTAGGGTTTGTTGTAGCTCATCCTTCAAAATTTGAAGGTAGAGGTCCCCATCCATCCTACCATCAATCTTGGTAGCAAAGCCAACCCCCTGCCAAGTCATACAACCCCACATCACCAAAGAGCCCCATCCAAATTTAAGAGTTCCTTATACTAGCCTATCACTGAACCCCTCACCTGCTTTTTTCCATGCCCACTTGTGCCCATCTGACCCTAACCTGTTGATTTTGGTCTCATCTGACCATATTACCTTCTTTCAGTCCTCTATAGTCCAATCTTTGTGAGCCACTGCAAAGTCCAAATGAGCCTTGCAATGTCTATTACACTTGGTCTGGGTAGGGCAAAGCATAGCCTCAGAAAAGCTTAAGACTAGAGACTAGTTGACAGATTGTCAACTAGATCAAAGCAACCAGACAATGATAGTCAACTAGGTCTGAGTAACTGGTGGATTGGTTGTCCCTGGGTCTATACATATGTAAGTTCATATGGACTCATTCACAAGACAGTGAACTTGGGTCTTTAAACTGACATCCAAAGGATAATAGGAATTGAGGAGATTCTAAGGACAAGCTACCCATTCCAAGCATGTATAGAGGCTCAAAGAGTTCAAGGATGAAGAGAGGAAAAGGGTGTATTGCTAGTCTAGAGGTACATACAGTAACTCTGAGGAGAACTAGCTTAAGGAAAGAAGAAAGGAAAAAGGAAGCTTATATACCTAAGGTATAGAAGCCAGCAGAAAGTGAAAGAATTAAAGTACACAGGAAATAGTAAGCATGATGACCAACTAGAATGTGGTGGAATCACATGGAATGTTCAAGAAGTTGATGGAAGGAACTATGATTATGAAGTGATGATGAGTCATCAGGCCAATGACTAAGGAAGATTGAGTAATCATAGGAAAAAGAAATAGTGTCCAGAATATGCATGACTAAGCAAGAAAAAGAGAATCATAACAATGTCTAGCAGAAAGAGTAGAGTGTTTGGACTTGACCACAGCTTTCATACCAGATTTCTTCAAGTGAAGATGAACTGTACTGGCAGACAGAGGTTGATTGATGATATTAGTGAGAGCTTTGGTCACTTGAACTGCATTTTCAGCTCTACCAGAGATGATAAGATGTTGGGCATGATGAATGTTGGCAGAGGAAAGCTTGGAAGGACAACCCTAACAGTTTTAAAGAGGGTAGAGCACTTCTTGATGAAGCCTAGATATAGTAGAAGGGCTAACACCAGTTTGCTTAGCAATAGCTTCACCAGAATGGCCAGCATTAAGTAGAGAAAGGATATTGGCTTGTTGAGTAAGAGAAAGGAATCTAACTATAGTAGTGGATATGAAATAACAAGTGTGGGAACTTTTTAAAACTCAGACACACTGTTTACATATACATCACTATTTGTATAACCAAACAATGTCAAATATCACATGATTTCACCAAGATCTTAACTATCAATTTAAAAGCTCAAAAACCCTTTCAATGACATTGCTGACTTGAAATAATGATATCTCCACAGTGTGTGAACCAAATCACATGACCTAGGGAACAATTTTGTAGCCAAGAGTAAGTACTATTTATAACTCCATCAAAGGTAAGTAAGATTCCTGCAGTGTTTGACAGTGTGCTTTGTGCATTGCTGTCAGAGTTAGTATTGAAAGGGTTTTTGAGCTCACTGTATGATACAGTAATATGCCTCAGTAGAAGCTTGCTATTGACACAAAACTTCCATCTACACAAAGAATACATACATGTCTACCTCTTCCTAAAGTATATTAACCCAATGCAAGACTTGAGTCTTAGTGACCTATTCACTTGTCTTTAATTCTTGTATCAGTATTGAATGACTATGACTCATTGGGATAGACCCAAGTATACCCATTGTATTTTTATATAATATCCACATTTGAATAGGACTTTTATTTGATTTATTGATTGCATTTTTTAAACTTGTATCAATCTTAACACTAGATCACACCTTCATCTCTCCACCTTAAGTATGATGAAGAAAAGAATATAAGTATATAGCCATCATCATCAACTAGCCCCTTTAATATACTTATTCTATCATTTTCAATTATGACCTGACTACACAATCATCCAAATGAAGCCACATCAATTAGACCTATGTTTGTACTTGTGTTTAAAAATACCTGTAAGGCTGGTGTGACAGGCCATCTGGCCCCTCATAGCTGTGGAATTAATGTCACTACACTTGTGTTTTTCCTACAATAGAACAGGACCAAATGTACTTGTGACTTGATAAGAGTCTCCTTGGGGCTCTGACCCTTGTACCCCTTACAGCTGGCATGTCTAAGTTAGATGTCATATGGAACAACAAATCATACTTTAGTGCTTCCTTATTGCATGACAAGGGAATGCATGATGTGGAATTATAGTACAAAAATACAGCAAGATACTCAAAATGAGTCACTTCCAACAAGATTCCCAAGACTCCCCAACTATAGAAGTATCACAATCAACCTGATAAGATCCTTGAGAAGTCATGACTAAAGAATGAATAGGAAGACAAAAGCTATTCCTATTCCATGGAGCAATCCAGCCAAGCAATCTATCTTGGGACAAATAAACCCAACCATCATTGACATACATAACAGAACCAAACAGTTCCTGAGCCTTCCATACTTTTAAAGAGTTGTCATGAGAGCCAGACACAATGGATGTTCCATCAGGTGAATAGGCAACAAAGAAAACTGAATTTGTATGTCCCTGAAATGGACCTGCCACAGTCTTTCCATCAAGATCCCAAACTCTGATAGTATTGTCTTCAGAGCTAGAAACAATGTTTTTGCCATCAGAAGAATAGGCAACAGATAGTACACATCCCATATGCCCCTGGAATGGACCTGCTATAGTCTGACCAGTGATTGTGCTCCAAACTCTGATTGTCTTGTCAAGACTACCAGAAACAATATATTCTCCATTAGGAGAATAAGTAACTGACATAACAGCATTTGTATGCCCCTTCCATGAATCTATAACCTGCTCCCCAGTGGTTGTATGATAAATCCCAATATCACATGGATAGGAACTGAAGGCAATATCCTTTCCATTAGGAGAATAGCAAACAAATAAGAAATAATGTTCTCCCTGGAATAGCTTCATCATCTTGCCAGTAAGTGCATCCCAAATTATGATAGTATATGAAGATAAAGAAACCATATGCCTTCTATCAGGAGAAAAGGAAATAGAAATAACAGAATCTGAGTGTCCCTCAAGTGGAGCTCTCACAGCCTGGCCAGTGGCTGCATTCCAAATCCTAATGGTCCTATCTATGGAGCCAGAACCAATATATTTTCCATCAGGGGAATAGGCAAGAGAGTGAATAGATGTTTCATGCCCTTGAAATGGACCTGCTGTAGTCTTTCCAGTGATTGTATCCCAAACCCTGATGGTGCCATCTATAGAACCAGAAGCAATATATTTCCCATCAGGGGAATAGGCAACAGATGAAATATGATCTGTATACCCTTGGGACTGGCCTACTATAGTTTGATCAGAGGTTGTATCCCAAACACTGAGGGATTTATCAAAGGAGCCAGAAGCAATGTATCTTCCATCAGGAGAATAGGCAATACATTCAAATGCATGCCCCTGGAATGGCCCTGCCACCACCTGACCAGTGGTTATGTCCCAAACTCTAATAGTACAATCATAATAGACAGCAGCAATACACCTTCCATTAGGAGAACATGCAACAGATGTGACAGAACTTGCATGATGGAATGGACCTGCTACATCCTTGCCAGTGGATGCATCCCAAACCCTGATGGTCTCATCAAGTGAGCCAGAAGCAATATGTTTGCCATTAGGAAGATAGACAACAGACTCAACATAAGCTGTGTGTTCTTGGAATAGACATTTTATTTGGCCTGTGATTTTATTCCAAACCTTGATAGTCTTGTCTGAACACCCAGAGACAATATGCACCCCATCAGAAGAATAGGCAACAGAGGTGACAGAATTTGTATTCCAGAATGGGCCAGCTACAGTCTGACCAGTGGTTGCATCCCAGACTCTGATACTCTTATCATAAGAGCCAGAAACAATGTACTTCCCATCAGGAGAATAGGTAACAGACTTGACAAGATTTGTGTGCCCCTGGAATGGATCTACAATAGTCTTGCCAGTAGTTACATCCCATATCCTGATTGTATAGTCTCCAGAGCAAGAAGCAATATTTCTCCCATCAGGAGAATATACAACACAGTAAATTGTATCTGTATGCCCCTGAAATGGAGGTACAATAGCCTGACAAGTGGTTGTATCCCATACTCTGATGGTCCTGTCTCTAGAGCCAGAAGCAATATGTTTTC
>JBBPTF010000655.1:0-11169 GCA_038094015.1 Phylloporus cf. gajari
CATCTCCTTCGTCCGACACCTGCCCCCGAGCCTGAACTTGGGGGTGGAGTCCTTCGCCGGTACTCCGACGGTGCTGGTCAGCCCTACGACTGATCGGGACCAGGCGGTGCGCGCCATCCAAACCCTGAAGCTGGCCGAGTCCACCGCCACCGGGGAGGCGCTGGCGGCCGCGCTGAACGCCATCGATGCGGTCAACCAACTCATCCCCAGCCAAGCTCAGGAACCACCGCCGGCCCGCATTGTGCTGATGAGCGACGGGAAACAAAACACCGGTCGTGACGAGTTCGCCGTGGCCGCCCAGGCCGGGACGGCCCACATCCCGATCAGCACTATCTCCTTCGGCACTCCCTATGGCACGGTCACCATCCAAGGCGAAGAACTCCCGGTGCCCGTCGACGACGACTCCCTGGCCAAAGTCGCCCAACTGTCCGGAGGTGAGTTTTACCCCGCTCAAAGCAACCAGGAGATACACCAGGTCTATGACACTTTGACGCAGCAGATCGGCTACCAAACCATCCGCCACGATGCCAGCAAACCCTGGCTCATCCTGGGCACCCTCGCCTGCGTGGCCACCGCCGGATCCGCCCTGCTCACCTCCCAACGCCTGCCCGTGTAACATCGCCCGCAATTCGACTGGCGAATGAATATTGGGGGCGCCGAGCGCGGTGCCCCAGGTTGTGAGTACGCTTCCAATAACCCAGCTCGGCCGCCCTGCTGGGCGCCTCCCGCCCGGAGGAAAGATCACTGTTTCGGTGACAAAAGCGACACAATGTGTCGCTTTTGTCACCGAAACAGTGATCATGGTCTCTCACCACAGCAGGTTGAGTGCCGGTGTCCGACCCGTGCCGGTGCCGTGCCAAAGCCCAGCTGAGCAACCCTGCTCGGCGGTCTGAGGCGAAGCCTCGCTAGGCGGCGGGCTCGGGGTGAGACCCCGTCGGCGTTGCCGTTAAGCGGACATCGATCGTCGGGTGTTCCCGCAATGCGGCGGTAGCGGCGACCCGGAGAATGTCAGGTCGGTCCGAATGGCAACCGACCGGGGGACGACATCAGCAGACGTCGGGAGTGGGGATCACGCGCACCAGGTAGGGTCGTATGATGATCAGCCGGTTGTCGGCCTCGAAGCGGACGAAGAGCCAGCGGGCGCACCGGCCGATGACCTGGCCCTGCTGGTACAGCCGGGACGGTAGCGCCCCGTGTCTCCGGCGCACCCTGACTTGCTCGACCCGACACAACAAGGGGATGCGGGTGCCGTCGACGTCGCACCATCGGGGGGACCCGCCTCGCGCTGAAGGGGCGGACATGGTAAACCTCTTGTCGTCGGGGGTGACCGGCTGGCCGCCGGGAGCTGAGCGTGGGGGGCCGCTCGCTCACTCGGCGGCCAGCCGGGGTCGCGGCACGCTGCCCCGCAGGTCGGGATCGGGTATCGCGGCCGCATGAGGCATCGCGACGGGGTGGAACCGGCTGGCCGCCAGGAGCGGAAGGACGCGCAGGTGGGCTCGACCAACGGCCAGCCGGGATCGTGGGGGAACTGCTCGAGGCTCAGCCACGGTGGGTGTCCTCGGCTAAGAGCTGGGCTGGGCTCTCGGCAGGCCCGGGGGTGGGTAACGACAGCAGGGCGTTGACCACGGTCACAATGTCGCTGTAGAGGCGCCACTCCATCGCGTTCTCGGGGATGTGCCACGGGCGCTCCGGGTCCAGCAGGTCGCGGGTGCGGTAGGCCAGCGCCTCTCCTTCACGGTAGATCAGCACTACCTCGCGCAGACCCTGGAACTCGCGGGTGTACTGGACAAGGTCCAGACCGCCGTCGTGGTTGAACAGCCGCTGACCATGAAAGCCGAACCGGCACAGCCGACGCAACTGCTCGATGGCGGGGTTCACGCTCACGTCCTGGCTCGCTGACTCGGCCTATCGAGGGCTGGCACCACCATGACCACCTCCGCAAGCTGGGTAGGTTCCTGGCCGTGCGCGCGGCAGTTCCGCCAGGGACTACAGTGTATGTGGCATCAGTGTAACCGTGACAACGTAACACGATACATGGTGACGCGATACGAGGGAATAGGTGTGGGTGCGCTCATTCGGGTGATGTGCGCGAGCTGGCGGGCGCCACGCTGCGGGAGGAGCTAGCGATGGTCGTGTCCTCGGGTCCGACCGTGCTCAAGCGGTATATCGCGCTGGAGTTGCGCCGGCTGCGCGAGGCGGCCGGGTTCGAGCGCGCGCAGGTGGTCGCGCGGCTGCGCTGCGTCCCCTCGCACATCTCGCACCTGGAGACCATGCGCAACCTGCCCAACGCCGCCGAGGCGGAGGTGCTGCTTGGTTTCTACGGTGTCGGCGAGCGCACCGAGGCATTTCTGGAGCTGGTGGACGCCGCCCGCAAGGGCCGCGACTGGTGGCTGCCGTTCAAGGGCACCGCGCCGGAGTGGTTCGATCTCTACCTGGGCATGGAGTCCTCGGCGGTGCAGATCGACAGCTACGACGCCATGATCGTGCCGGGCCTGTTCCAGACGCCGGCCTACGCCAAGGCCGTCATCCGGGCCGCCGAGCCTGAGCCACCCGACGCAGAAGTCGCCCGGCGCATCGAGCTGCGGATGACCCGCCAGGACGTGCTCACCCGCCAGCCCGACCCGCCGGCCGTGTGGTGCGTGCTGGATGAGTCGGTCCTGTACCGGCCCGCCGGTGAGCCCCGGATCCTCCTCGAGCAGCTGGACCACCTGGTCAAGCTCCTGGAGCTGCCCACACTCACCATTCAGGTGGTGCCGCTGGAGCTTGGCGTGCACGCCGGGATTCAAGGGACCTTCACGATCATGACGTTTCCGCCGGAGCTGGTCGGCGATCCGGGAATCGCCTACGTCGAGTCTCGCATCCGCGGCACCTATTACGAGGACCCGGCCGAGATCATGACCTATCGCAACACACTGCGGCGCATCCAGATCCAGGCCCGCACCCCCGAGGAGACCCGGGCGCTGCTGCTCCGCCGCATCGAGGAGTTGAGATGAACCACGACCACGCGCTCGCCGCGCTGGTCACCGCGGCCAGGTGGCGCAAGTCCCGCTACTCATGGCAGAACGCCTGTGTGGAGGTCACCACCGAGCTGCCCGGCTGGGTCGGTGTCCGCGACAGCAAGCTCGGCACCGCCAGCCCCCTGCTAGCCATCCCCACCG
This sequence comes from Phylloporus cf. gajari, assembly GCA_038094015.1. Classification (NCBI taxonomy): domain Eukaryota; kingdom Fungi; phylum Basidiomycota; class Agaricomycetes; order Boletales; family Boletaceae; genus Phylloporus; species Phylloporus cf. gajari. The sequence continues at coordinate 3,159 of JBBPTF010000655.1, forward strand.
CCCAGTGGCAAGCCCTGCTCGCCACCGTCCTGCACGCCTGAGCGCCCACTGAGCATGACCGCGCTGCCCTACCCCTGCCGGTGTAGCCGGCGTCACCCGCTGCACGGCGCTGAACCCACCGGCCGAACAGCCGTGCTCACGTCATGGGTGTAGGCCCGCGCGCCTCCGACACAGCGCCCCCGACACAGCGGCCTCGGTCGCCGAACCAGCATCTGGCACCTGACGCCGCTCTGGACCTTTGCCGGAGGTCGAGAGCCGACCTAGCGCAACCTGATGGAATCCTCCGCGCTCGCCTGCTGGCCCCAGACGGCCCGGCAGCGTCGAGCCCCGCCGACATCAAGCTCCCTCAGCACCGCCTGCGCGCGCACGGCCACGGCCGCCTGACACCGGCCTCGGAGACCGACCCGGCCGACTCAACCATGCCCGCACCGCTGGACAACCCCAGCAAGTTGACGGTGTCGGCAGAAGGATCTACTGGATTCGGCGGCCGGGCAGGCCCAGCAGCGCGGCGAGGACTTCGTTGATCTCGTCCAGTTCTGCGGTTGTCGCTCGTCCGACGTGGGTGCCCTTGGCGAGGTTGTCGTAGGTGACGGCCTGCATGCGCCACAGGATCGCGTGGCCGTTGACCGCGGACACTGGTGCGGTGACGTGCTCGCGTGTACGGATCTCGTCCAGCACGGGCGCGATGAAGACGTAGCCGATCGGTTCGGCGATCGCGGTGTCCGACAGAATCAAAGCGGTCATAGCCCGGCCCGCGATGGTGGTGATTTCGACGATGTCGCCCCTATGCACCGCGCAGTGCCTCGCAGGTGGCGTCCCAGTCGTCCAGGAACTCGCGTTCCCGGTCGGTCAGCAAGCGCGCCTCGTCGAGGAGACGTTGGACGCGACGGCGGGACAGGTAGTCCTCGATGGCGACGATGATCTCGGTGTTCACGCTGCGCTGGTCTTCGGCGGCGGCGCGCTGAAGACGGGCGTGTAGATCGTCACTGATTCGGAGCGGATAACCGGCCATAACCGGACGATATCACATACCGATGTCAGATAGTGATCGCATCGGGGGTCGGCCCGACACTCGGATCCATGCCACCAGCCCCAAACTGGGCTGTTGTTCCTGGTCAGCAGTGCACCAGAGATCATTCCAGAGACTGGTTGTGCGATGGAGAACGGCGTAAGCCCAACCTTCTGACCTGCGGGAATGCTCTACTTTGGGGCTGGTGGCATGGACCCGAGCTTTGGGCCATACGCAGTAGCTGATGATCTCCGCTGGAAAGCCGAACCCCTGATACGACGGCGTCTCGGCGTCCACCAGCCAGCCTCTCCTCACCCCAGAACAACCCGGTCGATCATCCCAGCCACGAGATCAACTCACCAAGTTGACGGTGCCTGTAGCTGAGATCGCCATAGCCAGGTCGCCACGCCATGTAACGGACGGCGGCGCATGCCAGATATTAGGTAAAGGTGGGGAAGGGGAGAGCCCGATGCGCAGGGGGGACCGTATGCGGGATGAGCGAAGTACCACCGCGAACCGTTTTGTCCGATTTTATCTGCCTGTTGTTCGTAGCAGCGACGGTTTGTTGATCACTCAGGCGACAGCACGTCCCAAGCCACTGCGTTACGGCCTGCTCAAGCGGCTCACTGACCACCGAAACGCGGGTCGGGACGGCCGCAGTAGATGTCCGGAGTACACAGAACCACCAGAACCCAGTCCGTACATCAAAGGGCTGGTCGCCTGGTTCGTACAGCAGGCTGCTGCGGAGCGCGAGCGCCGGGACAGGGACACCGAGCCTTGGCGGCAAGCATTGAGCGAAGTGATCACCCACATCCAGACCATTCAATCCCTGCCAACCAGCGATCCCGCGCTGGATGCATGGCGGCGACAAAATTTTCTTCGGATGAAGCGCCAACTAGAAACATCCATCGCGAGTCGAGAGAAGCAATGCATGGATCGGCAGAATCAACTAGCCGCTCATACCTGGGTCCGCATCGAGACCTACTGGGGCAGGTTGGTGCAGGTCCACCCAGAAGGCGAGCTGATGAACGAGTGGATCAATGAGTGGAGACCCTCGCAACTGGCCGGTCCCCTGCAAAAGCTGATCGAGCTGAATGCGCTGTACAGCTGTGGCCAATCCAGCGAAGCCACCGACTCATCGGAGATGGACTGATATGAGTAGCGCTGACACGATACTGCGCTGGTGGCGCCAGGGAAGACGCCGCATGGAATCCGCAAGGACCTATAACACAGCTACGTCTAACATAGCAGAATCGCCCAGTAACCGTTCACCGCGGATGATCCAGGCCAAAAAAGACTTGAAGGCGTGGGTAGCCGATCTGCGTGACGGGTTCGATGCCGGCTCGGGAAGCCATTTCGATGGAAGACTGGACAGTCTTGAGATCGCATGGCACAGGGAGGATGACGAGAAGCATACTACCTACCTGCGAGGACTGGGCCAACAGATCGCCGAAACGCAACGGGCCGTTACCCACGCCGAGGAGTCCGTTCAGCAAGCTGAAAAGGGTCAGAAACTTGCTGAACAGAACTATGAATCGGCGCGTGTGCGGCTCAGCGGCGAGCCGCTGAGCCGCACACACCGGTCCACCGCAGGAGCAGCGCTTCCCTCGTCTGACCCGACCTACCTGCCTACCCTCACCCGAACGGAGGACACCACCACCCGCCCACCCACCATCGGAAACCCCAACCAGCGAGAGCCCCATCTACTGCCTGGCAGATCGCTACTTGACGTAGTAATCTGGCTGTTCGTGCTGCTCGCTGTGGCGGCCGATATCGTAGCATTCTACACCGTCCTGGCACGGTTGTTCCGGGCCATGCCGGCGCTTATCGTCGTCGGTGCAATCGGTTTCACTGCTGCCGCGATCGGGATCTGCCATTTCATCGGGATCGGGTTGCAGCGAAGACGGTCCGCTGACCGGCGCCGCAGTGATGGTCTGCTGTGGGCCAGCGTGCCTGCGTGGCTTGCCCTTGGCGCCCTGGCGTTCTTCGTCCGCCTCCATTTCGGTGTCCAGAATCCGGGCGCTCTGGCGGTCACAGGGAGTTCCCACTTCGGAGGGACATCGGCGACAAGAACGGACCCGAATCTGCTCGCTGCGCTCTTTTTTGCCGGCCTGTATCTCGTCAGCGGGCTCCTTGCCATAACGGCCTCCTTCTACGCTTTCAACCCTGATGCCCACGCATACCGGCGCGCATCACGTACGCTGAAAAAATCCGCGCAGCAGGTCAGCAACGCTAAAGCTCAGTTTGCTGAACAGCGCGAACGCCTTAAGCTGGTCGAGCAGGATCAGGCCAATGCCCCGAAGCGACGGCAACTGGTCTACCGCGAGACCAAAGCAAGCGTGGACAGCTTGAAAATCGAGGTGCGCCATCTGATGGCTGCAAAGCTGAATGACCCACTAGCGCTGGAAATCTTGATGAAGGATGCACCCACGGTAACCAGGTATCCCGAACCGGGGACCGCGTCATGAGTAGTCGACCGAAGACGGCTTGTGCCATGGCCGCTTTGCTGACCCTTGCCCTCGCCGCATGCGGTGGAGGCAACAGCCCCGGATCGGTTAGCGGTGCGGGCGAGTTACCAGGCAGCAAGTGCGTCATACCGGCCGGGCCGCTCGCTGTGGCGATGTCCCGGCGGGCGAACAGCCCCAGCGATCTGCCCGACCCCGTCAAGCGGATCGTGCAGCGCTTCGTCACCAGTGTCCCAGCGGGAGTCACCGGTCCGAAACTGAGCCTGATCAACGTCGATGGCCGCCCCTATATCGCCCAATCAGGGCAGTTCTACTCGGACGCCGGGAACACTCAGGCTCTCCAAGATGACCAGCAAAACTTCCTGGCCGGGTTCATCAACGAGGCAGCAGCGATGCGCGCCAGAGAGCCCGAGGTGGACATCCTGGCCGCGCTGGACAAGGCGGGAATCTCCGCGGGCCGTCCGGCGGCCGGCACTGTCGTCCTGGCCGACTCCGGGCTGTCCACCACTGGCGCGCTGGACTTCAGCCAGCAAGGTGTCCTGGACGCCTCCCCCGATGAGCTGGTTAGCTTCCTACGGACCACTAACGCACTGCCCGACCTGCATGGACTGACCGTGATGCTGGTCGGGATCGGGGAAGTGGCCCGCCCACAGCAGGAACTCGGACCCCGTAAGAAACGTCTGATCGAGCTGTGGACGAAGATCACTGAAGCCAGTGGTGCCGCCTGTGTCGCATCGATCGAGGTGACGCGCCCTGACGACCCGCTGACGGGCGACGTCAAGCCCGTGAAGCTCGTCCCCGTCCCTCCGCCTCCCGTCTACGAACGACACAAGCCCTTCGTTCTCCCCGACGCGGGCGAAATCGGCTTTCAGGAAGGAACAGCGGAGCTTCGCGACATCGAGGCCGCCCGCAGAGTCCTGCAGCCGATCGCTACCCAGCTCAAGGCGGAACCTTTCTACCACCTACGGCTGACCGGTACCACCGCGCGCTGGGGTCCCCGCGATGACCAACTTCGCCTGGCGAAAGAGCGGGCCGATACCGTCAAGCGGGAACTAGTCGAGCTGGGCGCTGACCCGAGCCAGATCGAGACCCGTGGCGTGGGCAGCTACTTCCCACAGTACGTCCCGGATAACGGGCCCGGCGGTGTGCAGTTACCAGGACCTGCGCAACGGAATCGAACCGTACGAATCGAACCCTGCGATCCGACCTGCTCATCCGATACGTAGAACCAGAACCCGCATGACCCGAAAAATAAGCCGGGGACGGGGGAAGTCGTGGTTAGGCGGCAGGTTTGAGGGTGACCTTGTAGCCCAGTGCTTCGAGTTGACGGATGTGGTGACGTTTCTTGGCGTCTGGACCGGTGCGGGTGTCGTAGAAATCGGGACCCAGGTCGACAAAGCGGGCCTGGGGATCGGACAGTAGATGCCAGATGATGACCAGGATGGAGCGGCCGACGAGGATTTCGTTAAGGACGCGGCCCAGATCCGCAAACTGATCGGAAACGGGACGTGATGATCCTGATGCGTCAGCTGGCCGGGGTGAATGCGCGGGCGACGATGGCCGCTGCCGCAGCGAGGACGTGATTGTCCGGCGATGCGGTGGGATCAGTCCGGACCGTGTAGATCGAGATGATCAGTGGCGCTTTATGGGGTGGCCAAACGATCGCCAGATCGTTGAGCTCGGTGTGAGTACCGGTGCCGGTCTTGTCACCGACCCGCCAGCTCACCGGCAGTCCAGCCCGTATCCGGGTGGCGCCGGTGGTATTGGCCAGCAACCATCGGGTGAGCTGGTCACGCCCCGCCGGATCCAGGGCGTTCCCCAGGGTGAGAGCGCGCAGGTCGGCGGCCATCGTCGCCGGTGTGGAGGTATTCCACGGATCTCCGGGCGGCACCACGTTCAGCTCCGGCTCCCCATGGTCCAGCCTCGTCACACCGTCGCCGAGGGTGCGAGCGAACGCGGTCACAGCGCCTGGACCGCCCAGGATCCTCAGCAGCTCGTTCGCGGCCTCGCACAGCGCCGAGACTGTCATCCCCTCCGCTATATGCTCAGCAGCGACGGGCGAGTTCGTTACCACAGATGATCGGTCGTAGCGAATCAACCGGTCGAGCAGCCCGGAATCAGACCGGCGACGCTGCAGAATCGCCGCGACGGCGAGCACCTTGAATGTCGAGCACAGGGCAAACCGCTCCTGCGCCCGGTGACCAAGCTCGGCACCACCTCCGGTGTCAAGCCCATAGACGCCGATCCGGCCGGCGTAGTCGGTTTCCAACTTGCTGAGCTCAGCCAGTGCCGTGGACGTCGCCGGGTGAGCAGGCTCCGCGCGAGACGGGCCGGAGTAGCCGCAGGCGATCAGCGCGGGTGCAGCGGCCAACCCGATCAGGAGGCTACGGCGGTCCGGACCTGGGCAGCGCGCCCCTGTCCACGTTGCCAGGGTGGCGCTATCCATCCGGTTCGAGGAGGGCGAGGGTGATGTCACTGCCGGAGCTGCCGGCGGTGCGGACCCGGTGACCCAAGCGGGCGAGGAAGTCGCGGAAGCTGCGGCAGCCGTAGTTCGCCTCGTCGAAGGACGGCTCCAACGCCAGCATCTTCGCCTTGACCTGCGATGCAGTCGGGGTGGTGGTGCTCGCCTGTTCCATCGCGGTGATCAGCAGCCGCTCAGCATCGGCGAGCGGGAAATCGGGCTGGGCCGCTGGCGGTGCGGCGTCGGACTCCACCCGGGCGACGATGGAGCGCCACAGCTTGTACTCCGAGCACACCGACACCAGCCGGGCGCTGACGGTAGTCTCCGCGCCGACCCCGATCACGTGCTTGCCAAACTCCCGCAACTTCAACACCAGTGGTGAGAAATCACTATCCCCGGTCACGAGCACGAAAGCCCCGATGGCGGGGTGGGTGATCAGGGTTTCCATGGCGTCCACGGTCATGCGGATGTCCGCGGCGTTCTTCCGCGACGGACCACGACCGATCTGGAACTGGTCGACGCCATTGCGCTCCAGCGCGTGCTGGTAGCGGCCGAACCGAATATCGGCCCAGTCCGCGTAGGCCCGGCGGATGGAGGCGTTGCCGTAGGCGCGGCAGAGCCAGGTCAGGGCCTCGGCCGGCACTGGCTCGACCCGGCCTGGCAGGCTACTGGCGGCCCCGAGCACGAGATTTTCGAAATCCAGGAGCAGCGCGACCTGCTCAGCACGCGGCCAGGGGTCATCTCGCCCGGTGCTCCCGCCACCGTTGCGCACGGCCGCGGTGCTCACCGCACCTCTGCCTGCCCGGCCACCACCGTCGGGTGCATCGTCACCGGGGAATGCATCGTCGCGCTCCTTCCTCGCTCGGGTGTTGTCGGCCAGCAAGTATGCCAGACCGCCGCGATCATTTCTCGTCCTCCTCAGCGCGGGGACGGGCGACGAGTTCGGTGGCGGCGGAGGCCAGCGGGACCGGGTGAGAGCGGGGCGGGGTGGTGGGTAAGGGCGCTCGGGCGGCGTGGGAGATGCGGATGAGCAGGGCGAGCAGCATGTAGTTGGCGAGCAGGGAAGAGCCGCCGTAGGACAGGAAAGGCGTGGTAAGCCCGGTTTCGGGGATGAGGTTGGTGACTCCGCCGGTAACGATGAAGACCTGGAGTGCGATGGTGACCGACAGGCCGGCGGCGAGGAGTTTGCCGAAGGCGTCGCGGACGGACAGGGCGGCCCGCAGGCCCCGGGCGACTAGCAGCAGGTAGACCATCACGACCGCGGTGAACCCGATCAGGCCGAGTTCTTCGCCGATACTGGCCATGATGAAATCAGTGTTGGCCACCGGGACCAGGTCGGGCCGGCCGCCGCCCAGGCCGGTTCCGGCCACGCCACCGGTGGCCAATCCGAACAGAGACTGGGCGACTTGGTAGCCCGACTCGTAGTAGTGGGCGAAGGGGTCCGCCCACACCTGCACGCGGACTCGGACGTGGGCGAACAGGTGGTAGGCGAGTACGCAGCCGGCCGCGAAGAACACCAGCCCGATAAGCACCCAGGACAGGCGTTCGGTGGCCGCGTAGAGCATCGCCAAAACCACACCAAAGATCAGCAGTGAGGCTCCAAGCTCCTTTTCCAGCGCTAACACGCCGATCGAGAGCCCCCAGGCGACCAGCAGCGGAGCCAGGTCACGCGGCCGGGGAAAGGTCATCCCGAGCAGGCGGCGGCCCGCGGAGGTGAACAACTCCCGGTTGGTGACCAAGAACACCGCGATGAACACGATGATCAAAAGCTTGGCGAACTCGCCGGGCTGGATCGACAGCGGGCCCAGCAGCAGCCACAGTTTGGCCCCGTTGACCTGGGAGATGCTCGCCGGCAGTACGCCCGGCAACGCCAGCAACCCCAACCCCACCAGGCCGAAAGTGTAGCCGTAGGAGGCTAATGTCCGATGATCGCGTACCCACCACAGCACCGCCACAAACAACACCAGGGCCACCGCGGTCCACACCACCTGGCGGGAGGCGTCCGCGGTCGGAACGGATTGACCGGCGTCGAGGGCTTGCCGCGCTGCGGCCAGATCCAGCCGGTGGATCATCACC
>JBBPTF010000656.1:0-12438 GCA_038094015.1 Phylloporus cf. gajari
GTGAGGGACAGAAGTCTGATGAGTTATTCCTCTGGAAGTGAGGAACGCTTGAAACTCTCGACTTGTGAATTCTCCTCCTCGGTCCGAACAGACAGAGGTTAATTTATGGCCCATGAAGGTTTCGGACCATGAAACCATATTAGAAAAATGCCGAAAAGTGTCCGACTTGACCCGCAAGAAGGAGACTAGGGCATATCCCGTGTGATCATCAATGAACGTGAGAATATATTTTGCATGTGATCTCGGTTCGGTAGGCATTGGGCCAACCAAATCGGTATGAACCAGTTCAAGTGGGCGAGAAGCTTGCTTTGTGGATCCTGGAAAGGATCGGTCCGGCATCTTCCCAATAGAACATCCTTTACAGGGAGATTCGTTGGGAGTAGGTGTTAAACGAGAAATGCCGGATAAATTCGCGTGTGCATGACATAAAGCGTTTCGAGAAGTATGACCTAAACATTGATGCTACAATCGCTGAGATTGAATATCGGCGAGAGAGGTTACAGAGCCTATCACTGGAGTAATCTGCAATGACTGAAACCAGTGAAGGTTGTTAGTGGGTGATGAGGCGGTAGCCCGAATCACTTCACATCCTCTCTTGTTCCAAATACTGGATCCTGTGTTTGAAATCTCACAGCGAAAGCCGTGGTTTGTTAGCACTGGTACAGATAGTAAGCAGCTAGTGGAGTGTGGTGTGAACCAAACATCTTTTAATGTCACTATAGAGGGCGAAATAACACCGTCTACTTGTTGGACAAGTACGGTTCCTGGTCCGTACATCGGAAATGAATCTCCTGTTGCTACTTTTGCATTTCGAATTTGTTCTCCCAAATGAACAAAGTCATCTATAAATGGGGATATATGATCTGTGCATCCACTGTCAATCATCCAATGCAATCTTTGATGTGCTGTCTTTTCTGCAGTCTCTGGAGAGGAATCTCCCAGGTAGTAGCAAAGGTGCTCGTTAGATTCCTCATCATAGTACATTTCTCGATCCGGATCCATATAGTCCAGTCTCTGTCTTTCATAGACAGGTCTTCTTTCTCTAGAAGGAACTATTCCTTCGTAGGTAGCTCTTTCTTCTGACAAATTTGACAGTTCGTGCGAACTGTCTAATCTATCAGAGTGAAAAACTTCAGCAGAAGCGTTAAAAGAGTCTGTTAATGTATAAGGAATAGGAGAAGGTTTAAAAATGATATCGTGATTCGAGAAATGGGAAGTTTGAGAAATAAGTCCTCCTAAAGAAAGGGTGACACCTTTGCGTGTGCCTTGCTTCCTCTTCTTGGAGATTCTCGAGTCTAAACTCGGCTTTTGGTCTCAATCGTTGTTGATCGGAATCCGAGAAGGACCTGCTCTCTCTTCGATCTCGGAGTTACAAAGAGGAGCGTCGCAGAAAGGAAGGCCTAACATCCATACCTTGTTCGTCAGTATTCCCTTGTTCCCACGTGTTGAAGTTTTCATCAACCGTAAAGTCTCCAGCTCTTGTAGGCGCTTCAGGCCATACTGGGATTTCTTCTGTCCAATCCATCTCTTGCGCTTCATGTAGGTCATCAGTTACTGTTTCATCTGACATAACCTGATGAATAAAACCTTGTTCTGTTTCTACCGCATGAGCACTGCTCTGTGGCGCCTTTCCCTTTCCCTTGTTCTGTTTTCTGAATTTGAACCCGGCATGGCTTGCTTCCTTCTTGGCTTGGAAGGAATTGAGTCTCCTCTGGAACTTCGCCCAACCTTTCGGTCCGTTTGTCCCAGAGGGTTGGTTCTGATTAGAACCAGAAGCCTTAAAAGGACACCATTTGTTAAAAGAAGGAGGTCCCTTCTTTATTACGTTGGTTCGATTCACAGAACTTACCTGATTGGTGTTCTGTGACGTTGAAGCCACGTTTGTCTCCACGTTATGAACGTGGGGCTTGAATCTATGTCTCGATGACATCATCGAGACTTCTGCCAAAATCTTGGTTGTTATGTTATCGACTGTGAAGTTCGCCTGATCGGTGGTCATTGCCACTGTCGAACAGAAATTGTACATTTCTGATGGCAGTTGTTCAAGCATAAACATGGCTTTAAACGATTCAGGAAGAATCAATCCTGCGCTCAGGATTTGATCGAACAAGTAAGTGAGACGATTTATGTCCTCACTTGCCATTCTCGGGTTAATGTTAACCCGGTTGGCCTGATGGAACAGGTGAAACTGTCCTGCCAAGCCCATATTTGAGAAAAGATTCCTCATCTTTTCCCATAATAACTTAGATGTGGAAGCTTTAACGGCAGGGTCTGCATAGTCATAGTTGACATGATGCACGAAAGCATCACTGAGAGTATTGGCAATAATGCCACAAACTCTCTTGTTGATGGCTTCCCATTTAGGTTGGTCGGCGTTAGCCGTTCCAACCCAAGTGATGGTTCCATCGACCCAACTCCAGACAGAAAGGGATTGTAAAACAGATTGAAGACGCACACTCCATATGGGATAGTTGGACGGTCCTTTTAGAACAGGGATTCTTGCAAGTATGGTGTTGTCAAGTTTGAAATCCGCAGTGATAGCAAGAGCAGCCATTTATAAGAAATGGATGAGATCTGTTAGATCATATTCAGCAAACAGATCATTAAACAGGAAATTGATTAGATTAAAGGAAGATGTTTGGAACTCATTGGTTGGATCCATCTCCTTTGGTGTCAAGAATCCAATCTCGTCATCAGATTCCGGAAGGGGTATCTGATGCGGTAAGAGAGAACCCGTATCTCTTTTCTTTTTCCAGTACTTGAATCTTCTACGTTCCCTTTTATTAAAGCCTTTCGGCTTTAAGGAGTCCCAGTGTTTCCTTCTGTCTTGTTTTGTTACATCAGCAAACTTGCCATCCTCTAGACAGAGTTGGCCAGTGCTGGCTATGATACAGAGGCACACAGCAAGGTACCCAACTGGCTAGATCTAGGCCCAGTGCTTGACAGTATATCCTAGGCTGATTCCAGACTGGGCTAGACTGGAGATAACATTACAGACTTAAGGGTTTTCTTTATGAAATTTGTCAGACAAGCTAGAACAGGCTTGGACAGTGCTAGGACAATCCTAGGATATCCTAGGACAAATCTAGGACAGATGGATAATCACAGACAATCCAATTTGTGACAACAAATGAGTAACAAAAACAACACTGTACAGAGCATCCATATTAGGCAAGATCAACATCCAAACTACCCAAGGTCCCAGCAATCTCCTGTTTAGTCACACCATTGCTGGAGATGTGAATAGTCAAGCGCCTGATATCAAAAATAACCATGGAACACCACATACCTTCCGAGTTGAGCCCATCAGACACGCAGGGATTCAGTCTTGAGCTGATGGACTGGACTTGTATCACACTTGTTCATCAGGCCAATGATTTCAGCGTATGCAGGAGAGTACGCGGCGACCCGGAAGTTGACATCACCTGAACTGGATACAATTTCATCAAGCACGACCTTGATCTTGGAAATAGTCAACCAGGGTATCATTTGGTACTAGATAAATGGGGGACAAATGGCGGTGGCAGCGATGGCAACTGTAGGCCTTGGAACCTCTTCAGAAAAAATTTCGGGGAATAGCTGGCCGACTGATGTAGCGCCGGTGTAGAAAAAATCGATGATGAGCCCTGCAAGCGCCGGATGGGCAAGGTTGTTGACATGACCCTGACAGCAAGATTAGCAAATAAGATGGCACATATAAAGACTTACCTTGTCATCGACGCCATCCTTCAAGAACAGGCCACCATTACCCAGGAGGTTCCTAGCAATCTCCATGTTTGCCTCGCGGCGGTTTTCACGGTCCCATTGATAGCACTGAGCAACGAAGGTATGAGCCTTTTTCCGTAAGGCCGAACGCCAATTGCCCAAATCCTCCCACATCTAAGTTGATGAATGACAATTGTATTATGCCCGAAAGTATGGTGCAACTTACTAGTCTGGTTATACCTGTCTGATGTTGTGGCCACCAACCTGTACAACCGGACTATTGAAATCAACCTCTCGTAGATAGATTACTTACCCTCTGAGACGTGGAGGCTTCGAGATTGACGTTCGGCTATCGCTTCGTCCACATACTTGACGACTTTTCCTTCGAAAGCGGGACGTGCTGGGAATGCGTTGATGGATGCCACATCGCCATGGGAAAATTGCTTCGCGCGATCAATGATATCGCGAATGGCGGGACCGTAATATTGGAGTTGCCAAGGCTCTGCGCCCTCTGTTGCCGGGCCAATTGGTTTACTCGCATCTAGGTGAGCTTCTTTTATTATCTCTGCAACCAGTAGACCTTCTTGTTGCTGAGCTTGATCATTGACCCGGGGTGTTGGCTGCCGCTGCTTGGCTGCCAGAAGCCGTGTGTTGCTGGGCAATTGTGGTATGGGATTGCGTTCGTGGTGTGCAACGATGACGTCTTCGACCTCTCAAGTGGACATATTACCTATACGACATCGATGTCAACATTTTCTGTATACGGTGGAGACTGACAGGACTTTCCAGCTCGGTTATACTCCACTTGAGGCTGTGAGTCTGTGTGATTGAAACCCAACATATCACCAATGTCATCAGCTGTATGGGTAGAATTAGCGATAGGCTATAAGCAAACTCTGAATTACCTGGTAAATCGTATGAACCTCTGGTTATTTCGTCATCGCCTATTTCGATTGACATTGTGATATGTTGTGATGTGGATGAAGAGACGTACCTCGCTGCGGTGATGCTGACGAGAATAGTGGATATCATTATGTATATCATAAGGAAATGAATACATACACTGACAAAGCATTTCCTCTGCGAACCTGTCGTCTTCACTTGGTGATGCTTCATCGATCTCCTGAGGGAGACTGGTCAATTGAGGACTGCAAATTGAACGTGAAGACATACTGGAAATGTAGCGGCATCGGGGACCCTTGGTAATGCGGTGATGCTATGGCCAGCTCCATCGAGACTAAGAGGTAGGTGGTAGAAGGAAGCGGTTCGCTCCAATCTCGCACTACACGATGAAGCACGAGAGTGAATTTCACGTTCCCCAGAACCTCCAAACGCATGTGGTCCCTGACATCCAACTTCAGAAGTAGTACGCGATGACGAAGAGCGTGGAGGGAATAGAGCAGAGTTGTTCCGTTGTTTGGGCCTGGTGGAGCAGACTGAAGATGCGCGAGAAGTTGGAGGTGTTGAGGTCCCTCCACGTCCGGAAGACCCAGCAGAAAAAATTGACATAGTACTCCGTGATAAGACAGAGCGAACCGATGAATCAGGTATAGCGCTATGGAGCTGAGTGCGGGAAGGGGCCTGGGTGTTGCTCTGAGTCGGGAAGGAGACAGATGATTGAGAAGTCGTGACAGATGGTGCACGACGTGTTGGTGGGGGTGGTGTTCCTCTGTATCCCGATGGTCCAACACTCGACGTGCGTTCAGATGAGGACCCAGACGCTGCGCCACCGAATCGAGTATGCGGAGGTGCCTGAGTATTAATACCGGTGGGTCAAGAAGCCAGAGCAGACGTTTGGATGTTGGATTGGGGGACCGTAGGTTTTTGAGATAAGTCCGTGCCAGTGGGCTGCGACGAAACTTCTGGGAGTTTGAAACCAAACTGCTGGTCCGCTGCGGCTAACGAGAAAACAGGTTGCGAACTCATGGATGTGACGTTGAAGGATTCGGACTCCTCCAAAACTCCTTGACAGTGGGTTTCGGAGCTTCGTTCACCAGCATCTAGTACGAAGGAAGGCATCATAGGGTTTGTCTTTTCACCTTGCGTAGCGACTTCTATCCTTGAAGGTCGTTTCGATTGTTCCATTTGCACCTGCTCGAACACCTTCATGTGGGCCAACCGACCCTCACTGCCTTTCCCAGCACGCAAGGAACGTCGCGCTGGCAGCGCTGGGACTTGCACACCATCTTGATTGGCGACGGCGGTTTCTATTATGATGTCAATTTGCCAGTTAGACGTCTAGTAGATAGTGCATGGACCCAGCTCATCCGAGGCTTTACGAGGCTTCTTGACAGACAAGTGATTGTTGAAGTCTGCAACAGCGACGTCATCTTCGTCTTCGTCCTCGTAAATGATCCTGTGCTTGGCCATTGGAAGGTGAAGAGGAAGATGGAGGCCGTTTGCATGCGTGCATTTTTAACACAGTTGCAGGCATTGCAATTATGTACATCAGCAAACATAGATTGATGGCATTGTGGCAAATAGTGAAACAACATAGGGTGCGTACTATGATGCTACAACAGTGTGAAAGAAAAACATACACATTGAACACAACAACTTGCAACTACATATATCTCACCGAGGCGCGCTGGAGAAGTTTCGCAGGACCTGAAACATACGGTTGCGCAACCCTGGGTTTAGGGCTGCCAAGCTGTGCGGCACAACCGGTGAATCCGTATCCGCCGGTTGAGTGTTGAGGTGGGTACGTTTACGTCCGCGAGTCCTCGACTCATCGCTCTCATTGTCTAGCGGACGCTTCACACTGTTGCTCCCCGACGATGTCCCTGTCATGCAAAGCAGGGAGGGACGCGCTAAGGTTTCTTCAGAAAGGATCGCGCCTGGTGTAGTAATTAGCGGGTTGTTGTTCTGCGAATTGGTGACGACAGCCCCCTCGTTGTCGAAGGGTATCCAGCTACTATCTGGGACTCTAGCAAGAGCCTCGACTAATGCATTAATAAACGTTTGATGGGTGAAATCCGAATTGTTCTGGACGCCGCCGTTCTCTAATTTGATGGGCAATATAAGTGCTTTCCGTAAATCCTGGAGAAGAGGAATAAGAGGTTGAAAGTACGGGGAGATGTGAGGTAGTATAAGTGCGGTCCAGCCGAGCTCGGATTGAATGGTGAGAGTCTTGTGGATACTGGGCTGAGTGATGGCGAAGAGTGGATCGAAGCACTCAGCAAGCTGGTCGGGAGACTTCGCGGTTCGGGGCGTGTCGTAGAGAAGACATATTGCAACGAGGATATAATAGAACGATTTGAGGTCGTGATAAGCTCGGTGTATAATTGGAGTCCCTGGCATTTTATGACTGAGTTCGGCAGCCATCCACGCCCATGTCCCCTGATATGTACTGTATCAGCAATTCTGCGAGTCAAACAGATAATATAGAACCAACTGTGTGGTGAAGGGGACATGCGTCGATAGGGGTACTAGAATCATCCGGGAGCGAGTTGTCCACCAAAGGGATGATGATATTATCTTTGCATTTCAGTCGAGTTTGAGGCTTCATCATCGTCTTTGTGTCCCCGTGAGACCTGACATAGAGAGTAGGTAAAATGTTTGAGTTTGGGACCGGCTCTTCAGCAACAAGGTCGGTCGGTCGGTTCTGGTTTGCGATCACATAACCCCAATCGGCCAGAAGGCCTCGACGGTCGAGCTGTTCTGTGATTTTCTGTTCGAGTCGCGCACACGTGTTGTCATCGAGGACCTGTAGAAAGTCGAGCCTGCCCTTCTGTCCCGGCGCTAGGATGCGAAACAGCAGGTTAAATAAGCTAATGTCGCGGTGAAGCACGCCCGCTTTTTCCAAAGCGTCGCGATGTGCTATAACTCTTCAATAAAGGTTTGAGGACAGTCGTATGGATTAACTCACCCATCAAGCAATCAATAAGCCCAACAAGGAGCTCTGCAAGTGACGAAAAATCGAAGATAGGGTCTCCCTTGGGAGAGGATAGCAGGCGAGATAGAACGCGTAAGTGATACTTGCAGTCCTCGGGTATGGGATCTGCGGCAAGAGAGCGAAGAATGTGTGTTGAATGATTGATCATCAGGTGCGGGTCTAAAGGGTGCGTTGTTTGAACTTGCTGTTCGTGTATGAGCCGTGGAACGCCTTCTACTCCATGGTCCTCTAGGATCTTCAATATCTTGCCTTCAGTATATCGACGTAGCGGATCCACAAAGGAATCCTTGACAATGACCGTCTCTCCCGGCATTATTCCAGGAAAATAGCCAGAAATCGTACCGCTCCATACCGTAGTTCCGCGACCATGTAGTGACGCCGATATAAAAAGGAGTTGGTCGACTGATACGATCACCTGATTCCCATCCTTCAGTATTTGAATAGACTTTTGCCCATTGATGACGGGGGAAATTGTGGGATCGAAACCAAGCATGATTGCATCACCAAACGCGATACCGAGTAGAATCCGAAGGAACAGCTGGGGATGCTCATGGATATTGAGGGGATGAGTGGAAATCGAACCTCCCCGATCAAAGAGAGTCAAGATTATGTCCTCACCAAGCAATCTAATGCCCGGTGTAGCGTACCGCCCGTCTTGTGTCTCTAGCAAGAAGACGACCTTTCCAGCCAGTTCGATAAATGAGGCTTTGCAGTTTTCGCTGGTATTCTTTTTTTTCACCTCGCCGATGACATAGACATCGGTTCTGAGATCAAATGGGCGATGTTGACGAATTTCACATTTCTCAATGATAGAACTTTCGCAGAGGATGAGGTCCGGTTTTCGAGTGGCACCCGGGAACCCATTCAGAGGTTTGTTTGCTCCCTTGCCTGTCCACCGTCTATGTGACGTTTTGAGTCGAAAGCAGCGAAAGCTAGTGAGATATTACCTTTGGCAACGTATGTTGTCTGGAAGATTGTGGAAAATTTCGTTGAAGAATTCTGCAATGTTTTCTTCGCTACGGGTGTCTGTGTTAGGGAAGGGTTTCCAACGGGACTCCGCATCAGACCAAAGCCCTTGGGCTTGCAGGTGTTTGAAAATGGCGTCGAAGTTGGTATTGGCGTTTGCGAATACTCGTGTATTGCTGAATAGGTTTTGCAAAAATCCACTAGTCTGATGTTCATCAAGCCTCCAATGGACGGGCGCTGTGTCCTTCCGCACCCTAGGGTCCATAGATTCGCGGTAAGCGTCCACCGGCCAGCGTGTCTGACCCAGAGTATTCGCGAGCTGATTATATAGTATGCCTGAGTTAATGACAAATGACCTCAGAATCCCTATGCACCACAGACAGCGAGAGTGGCATATCATGCTTAGTAATGAGGTCAGACAATTCAACAAAGGTAGCATAAAACTATATTTACCTGTTGCATGATTGGCGTTGCGTTCGTGGTGGTAGGTAGTAGTGTTAGGTTGATTGGGTGAAATTGGGTCACGCTGTGTGAAGAGCACAGAATCGGATGATGCTGTAAGAGAATTTATCGATCAAGAATTTATCGATTGATCAACACACGCAACCTTATTACCAACGGACGTGTAAAGCACGATGCATTAGATAAACGAATTACAGACACATTAAAGGGGTGATAATGCGTAATACGATTCCTTTGACCAGTATTTGTTCAACCAAAAATCACTCAATAACTTGGCGCTGCTCTCTCTCATCAAACGGGGATTGGCCTCTTTCCCAAAGTTCGGAATCAAATGAGCTTGTGAGCGTATGTGCGACACTGGGACGACATTTCCGATCCTTGCCCCACCTGATCTTGTCGCTCTTCTGAGCAAATGCATCCCTGTTGCGGGATGGACATCGCCTAAAGTCCCTTGTTGAGGAACAAAGTTGAAACGTTGGACATATGCTATGAAGTAGTCAGTTCCCAACAGACGGAAAATCAGCCTGAGCTGGGCAACAGTGTGGCCTTGAGGCGTTGTCAGTGAAACTCTGAATGGAAGTGCATGCCCAGACCTTCAATGCCACGGCGAGGCCAGTCACTGTCGGCACCAGAGCTGATGATAGCCACATCACAGAGGCCGTGAGGATGATCTCCAGAGGGGGGGAAAGCTCTCAAAGTTTGTGGAGAGTCTGTACTTTGTCGTCGGTGGTAAAGGGGTTGCTGTACGCGAAGCTTGTACCATATCTGAATGTGGTCAAATGGGAGTGGATAACCAGGATCCTGCGTTGTGACACCCGAAATGGGGTGGTCCGAATGGTCGCGAACACGTTGCAGAAACTGCCCTATCACGGCGCGAAGATCTGGTAGTCCAAACAGAACAGCAGCTTCGTCGATAGTCATGCGAAGCGATGGTCTATTTGCGAGATGGAAAGCCGTTGTGGACGTGGAGAAGGTACGATGCGGTTTCAACGAATTTGGAAGTGAGCCAGCAGCGAGGGCGTCAGCAACGACAAAGTAGTTGATAGGTGTACAAGGCAATTTCATAGGGTCGTGCAGAGTATAAGCAGTATCTCCTTCGAGATCGTGTTCCTCGTCCTGCTCTTCGTCGTAGTCGGAACTGGGATTACCATGAGTTTCAAAATAGGTGGCAATATCGAATCGAAAGCACTTATCAGAGCGATCGAGATGTCGGGCAATTTGGTCATAGTAGTTCTGGTTATTACTCATGCGAGCAGGGACCTTGACCTCTTGAACATGGGCGTGCTCGGTAGCGTCAGTGGACCACTGTGTGACAGCCCCTGAACAGCGGATGTTAGAGACCATGCTTTGTAACAATTCGAGCTTCGGTATCTCCCAGGTGCTGCGAACGCCTTCCTGTGCAATAGCTTCTTTGTTTTCATGGAAAAGTCGGAGCGTGTTAGCTAATCGTTCAAGAGACTGATCAGAAAAGACAGGGGCCTGTGCGAGATAGCGGAAGTCGACCAGAGAGCGGACCGCAACAAGAAATCGACAAGGGACGACTCCAGAAATGACGTTGACGATGTACTGCTGAATTGCACGATGGTCACGCCCAGTGACCTGCTTCAATTTTGAGATACCGTCCTCAAACCCACGGTACCCGACCATGGGTTGGATGAGGCTAAACCGAAAGTCGATCTCCAGTGCGGTGGCAACTTCGATGCACCACTTGACATCGTGGTCAAACGAAAAACGGAGGAAATGATGCAGAGTTTCAATGTGGAGGAATTCCGAAGGGCAAGCGTTCGGCCAGCCGAGCCAACACAGATCTATGACACTGTTCAATTGAAGTGTCTTGCAAGCCTTCAGAAATGGCTTATAATCTTGGGCGGAATGTTTTCGGAGGACTTTGCAGATAGCAGAGACAGTGTGCGACCCTGTACATGGAGGATGGAGATATGAATCGCCGAAATTCTTTGAGACCGCGACTGTAAAGGGAGAGGCTTTCGGGCTGATGCCCACCATGAGACACAGCTCCGGTGTATCGGCGATGTGAGCTGCTATGGGTGTGAAGCAATACCTCATATTGCCAACTGGATCGTTCATCATGTACCCAACGCGGGCCACTGTCTTTAATGGGTCCAATACCTTATTCAACGCTTGGTGGAAAAGGCGATCGTGCAGAAGACTGCGGACGCAGGTGTCTTTATGAAGGAACTTGGGGATGGGGAGTAGGGCGAGGAGTAGGTATGTGTGCATCGAAATCTTGGAACGGATCTCCGGGGAAATATTCACGAGACTAATAAGCAGAGGGTATGCCATTCGATTACCACTCATTACTGAAATATTTGTCTTATCAGACGAAAGAATGACACCCAACATTGTCGTGCCTTCGGGAAGGGTATCCTAAAGCCGTTAATGAGTACGATGTCGGCGACATTGTGAACGAAAACAAACCTGAATAGTCCAAGCACGATCCCCGCTCAGCCAGTCTTCGTAGAGACGACATATACGAGCTGCCGAGGTCCAAATTTTGCATGGGACAAAGGTTATATGGGGAGCGAGTAGTGGGTGGCTCAAGAGGGATTGTAGACAGTCGAGAGGTGGCCGGAAGAAGAGTCGAACGGGTCGCTTGGTAGGATAGTCCAGCTGTATCTGCTCACATAGCCATGCTGGCCCGGAGGGAAGACATTCCACTCATGCCTTAAGATCTCTGGCGGTTCGAAACGAGAGAGAGAGTCGCTGAATCTTATTGGAGTCGATCTGAGATTTGTCGATAACTTGAAATGAGAATTATGACGACTTACAATATCTAGAGAGAGCAAAGAATTGAGGGTCGTCACGCTGAGTCCCAAGCGTATGCACCAGGAAGAAAATTGCCACTCTTCGCGGGACGCGAAAGGGTAGTATAAATTTTCTCTTCATTCTTTGGAGTACGTGTCTTGCCAGAAACAATCCATAAATGTTGATCCGCCAGGAAACGAGCGTGCGCAACCAGGATAGGCGTTGATAAATGGGTGTCCGGGATCTGGGTCGATTTCCATGGGGACAGAGTCATCGTCAAGGGATTCATGGCCCACGTCAGAAGGCGGCGATGGAGAATAGCTATAATCGATCTCGTCAGCGAACGAGATTGAGTGAGAAGGCGATGAGGGTGAATGGTGATTCGAATCGATTTCATTCTCGTCAGCGTATGGGTCAGAGTGAAGTGATGGGTCGCGTTTTGAAGTCGGAGACTCCAAACGGTCGCAGGATGAACTCTAGTGGGAGAAACTCACTAGGGTAGGCGCAGCGCAAGTGGTAATCAAGAGTTGCTTGATAGCGAAGTGCTTAGTGTAAACACCAAGTACAAGAGAACAGATGATGGAGATTCTGTTAGAGGAGCGTACGTGAGGGAGCTCCTCCTTATATACAGTACAGGTTTGTTTGTA
>JBBPTF010000657.1:0-12433 GCA_038094015.1 Phylloporus cf. gajari
TATAGGGAACACAGAAATTTATGTGAAGGAGATGCTGTGGGAACTGGTCATCTTCGGTTGAGCCAGTTGCCTCCGTACTCCAGGATGTATTTGGCCGGTCCTTGAGTTGTACCCGCAATCTGCAAGACGCCTTGGTTGTGCTGAAGGGCAGAAACTATGACCCGAAGTCAGACCCCCGGATGTCCGTTGCCCAACAAAGTAAATGGTAAGAGCTGGCATGTGTCATTTTTCCAGAATCATGTTTATATGACTGGCGCTTACCATCGCCCGAGATACTTTGTGCATTGAACGAAGCCATGTCTTGCCTAATAAGTAGTAGATCTCTTTACTGCTGTACCTCTGGAAACGACTTTGCGAGTAGCGTGGTGACATAGGTGTATTCCAGGGATCTAGCCGTATCATGAGCAAGGGGATACAGTACCCTGCAACCTCTTCTAATGGTTCTATGTGGTTTCTTGTTGATGAACTGAATACCCTACATCGATGGCCAGGGCTCCGTTGCGTGCGCATGCACTATTAATCGAAGAAAAACATCTAAGTTCTTGACCCACTTGGGGGTATAGTATAAGCTCTATGCACAGCTTCGTGTAAAAGGAAAGGAAATATATAGTGCGCATGAGATCATGAAAAATAGATCCGATACGTGGTGGAGAAAATCGATTTGCCGAGCGTTATCAGTTCCGAGTGGATTTATACATCAAGCTTGATTCTCCTCCAGAACCGTAGACACATCAGCATCTGAAGACGTCACCAACTCTGCAGTCCGAGTCCGAACCATCTGCCATATCGACCAATCAGAATACGATCACGACTGCTGTAGACTGGCTCAAAAGTGTGAATACTCGCCTCTGGGTCGGAAAAGACGAGCTTTGTCTGTCCGTCAGGGAAAGGTGTTGCAGTTGCAAGTAAGTTGACACCATTATGTTGCACATCTGCTCTATCCCTCAAATACGACCTCACATTCAAGTTTGCAAGCACGGTATTGCAATAGAGCGAGCAAATTGGGAAGATGAACAATGTGTAAAGGCCTTTTGATGGCAAGACATACAGCTATCAATGCGTGTGTGCGTGCGTGAGGAGAAAATACGGGTCAGGACACGAAGGAGACTAGAGCCAGATGACGCTCACAAAGATGAGCACCAACAGTGCAAATATTGCCGTCCACATGCCTGTGTTCACGGCAAACACTATGAGGCGTTGTGCAGTACTTGTGAGCTAAAAGGAAGAATTAAGATGTGTTCTCCAAGTCCATTAATTCATACCTGCTGAAGAGGGTATTTGTACACTCGCGAAGAAGTAAGAATACCATGAATATGACAATCAGGACGTCCTGTACGGCCCCAGACACAAGAGTCAGTGCGAACATGGACTATAACGTTTTATTTAGAGATGTCATTTAAGTTATGGCGCATATCCGTGTACGTACCTCAAACCTACTGTCATGAAGCGCAATAATATCAACATCTTGCAGACTCCTGAAAAGATAACAATATACATAAAAAACTGTAATCTGATGAAAGTGGAATGTATTTGCACCCGTTGGCGATATACAGCGCTCTTGCAACGTAAACTCAAGTCGTAACAGTCAGAGGTTGTTATAAGAGGAGGAGACCAGCAAGCTTACTTGTAGCAGACACTAAAGAGTATCAGTCATGACTGGTGTGTAAAAAGCAAGAAATTATTACCAAGCTGAGAGGTCGCCAGAATAAACTATAGCTAGAGCTTAGAGATTAACTTTATTCTATTTGCAGACGCCTCACCCACAAAAGCAACGTGAAATTCTTCTTTCCACTGACTATGACTGTCGTAAGTGGGCCGAACAAAGATTCTAGAGGTGCGGACGCACAGATATAGATCCGATACATTAGAAATCCTTGAGCGAGTACTGCTACCAGTGCCTGTGGATATCAGCATCGGTTTTACACACAAAAATCAGTAGCTACCCCCGGGAGGGCCATTAACTATATGTCGTATTGGCAGGTTGTCAGAAAGAAATCAAATCACTCACATTGAGTTCCCCAGAGAAGGCAATTATGACACAATAATAGTTTTCGAGACGATCACTCACGGAGGATAGTTCAATGATGCCAATGGGTTTTCCAAGCTTGCCGCAATGTATTTGTATGCTGTAAAAAGAAGTCAGACAGAGTTCAACCACTGTGCATGTTGCAATACAGACTGCCTGCAACAATCAACCCCTCGTGGATGGTATTCAATAGGCTGTCATGAAATTTCAGGGAGACTCTAGACCAAAGTAGCAGTAATTTGAGGCTCACCTTAAAATGGCTACCTGGGGCAGAAGGTGCGCTATCAGGTTCGATCATCGAAAACTCGACTTACAAGGATCTTAAAGGGCAATGGATCGTTGTGACAGCTGAATCAGGGTCAAGGTAAACGAAAGATGGGTACGGAGTATGTGAGCCTTACTGGATGTAATAGACAAAACTGTTCAAGAAAGGGTAGTAAGTTGTCATCGGTTTCTGATTACACAACTCACGTTTGCATGCAAGTGAGACTAAAAAATGCGGTCGACGTGATAGTGGCAAAGTACAAACAGCAGTAAGTCGGCCCGGAGAGTGAGATGTATTGGCCTGTCGACATGCCTGCAAACGGAAAGTGAGTCTTTAAATGACAAGGCGCCAGCGGCCGAGGGTTCCTATAATTCGCGGTATGTCGGCAAGTCGAGGACTGTTCATATTTATTACGATGCGGTGATTTGGAGATTTCCCGATCATCCATGTGAGTCGGATGTCTCCGTCAGTAGTACATGTGCACGACACAGCAACTTGACGATCCCGCCCTCTTGTCGGGATGAGCCTTTGTCAGTTGCAGTGATGCCATCTGAACTCCGCTGAAGCCGGCGTTGATCGAAGACCAGCTCTTTCTACTTTTAGGCTTCCAATTTTTACCCTTTCACACTCGCCGTCAATGCCAGGTATCGTGTAACGTGTACATGCAGCGATTACTTTGATACACACCGCTTTCGACATCAGTTAGAGTGTGTACACATTCCGTGAACAACTTCGTACTGGAAGAAAGCAAATATATAAAATGTAAGAGACTATATCAACGAGATTCGATATGTGGTGAAGAGATATTCATTGGATGATATATTCTTCAAATGAACGCATTCCAATCAACCTCGGCCCTCCTCCGATATTGTGGATGGAGGCATCACTGCAATCCTCCGAACGGCCTGCCATGTTAATCACATCATCGTAAGCATGATTGCTGTATTCCGGTCAATAGTATGGACGCATACCTCTGGCAGGGCAAAGACCAGCTTAGTCTGTTTCTCCGAGGAATGTCTTTCATCCCCAAATAATTCCACACTTTCGTGTTGTGAACCCTCTCTCTCCCTCAGATACGACCTCGCATTCAAATTCGCGAGCACAGTATTGCAATACAGCGGGCAAATTGAAAAAACGAACAAGATGTAAAAGCTATTAGAGGGTAGGGCATACAGCTTATTGTGTATGTGTCCACATGCAAGGCAAAGAAGTGGGTGTCAAAACATAATGAGAATAGGGGCAGACGGTGCTCACGAAGATGACCGACAACAATGCAAACAACGCCGTCCACGTGCCAGTGTTCACCGCAAAGGCTGCAAGGCGTTGTACCATTTGTCCCGTGCTTGCAAGTAGAAGGTGATCTTCAAGTTCAGAAATGTAGATGGTAGTAAGCATACCTTGTGAGGAGGATGTTCGGGCGCTCGTGGAAGAGAAAGAATATCAAAAAGATGGCGATCAGGACGTCATGTAGAGCCGCAGCACCGAGACTCAGTGCGCTTATGGACTGTAGTGTCTATTTAGCAATGCCATTCGAATTATGTGGATGTCTGTGCACGCACTTTGAAGGTATTGTCATGGAGCACAATTATATCAACATCTTGCAGACTCCTTAAAGGATAAAATTTATGCATCAGAAATCGTGATATGGTGAAAGGGGATGTGAATGCACCCATCTGTACTATACACAGCTTTAGCAACATAAACTCGAATAGTAGCTATCAGGGGTTGTCATCGCAGAAGGTGATCAGTTGAGCTTACATGCGGCGGACACTAAAAAGCATTCAGTACAGGTCACTCTCGAAATGCCAGATGGCCTTACCAAACTGGACTAATGACAGAATAGACTACATTCATGAACTTGAGAACTTGAAAATACTTTATGCACAAATACCTTACCCACAATAACAGTGTGAAGATTTTCTTTCCACTGACTACGGCAGTCATAATTAAGCTAGACACAAATTACAGAAGTGAAGACCTACAAATGTATATTCGATACATCAGAAACCCTTGAGAGAGTATTGCGACCACGGCCTGTGGACATCAGTAGTAGTTCTGCACATGAAAACGAACAGCTACCGTCACAATTATCTGCAACTATGTCATGTTAGCGAACCGTCAGAGGAAACTACAAATGTAATCACTCACGTTGAGTTCCCTAGAAGGGGTATTTATGGCGTAAGAAATGTGTCCAAGACAATCACTCACGGAGGGTAGTCCAATGCTGATGACGCATTTGCCAAGCTTGCCGCAATGTATTTGTATGCTGTGAGAACAAAATGTGAGCCACAGTTCAACCGCTGTACTTGTCGCAATACAGACTTCCGGCGATAGTCAGTCCCTCATGGATTGTGTCCAATATACTATCACAAGGGATAAGGGATGTTGCAAACCGAAGTTGTAGTAATTCGAGATTCACCATATAACTGCGACCTTGGAGAGAGAGTACGTTATGAGGGTCAATCATTATCAACTTGGCTTACGAAGATTTTGAAGCGCAATGGATCGTTGGGATAGCTGAATCAGGTCAAGGTAAATGAAGGCACGGATGCGGGGTATGAAGGCCTCACTGTGTATAATAGAAAAAACTGTTCGAGAAGAGGTAAGCGGGTTCCAGTCTGTTCACTGGTTGCAGACAACTCGACTCACGTTTGCATGCAAGTGCAGGCATAAAATATGGTCGACAAGATAGTGGAGAAGTACAACCAAGAGCAAAGCGATCCGGACAGCGGGATATACGGGTTAGTCGACATGCCTGAAAACGAGTAAACGAGGTGATGAGGGGGTAGTTATATCTTGGTCGTACCTTGACGTGCCCGTGGAGTCAGAGTGCCCACATCTATTACGCTGTGCATGCGGGAATGAACCGGTGATCATATATGCACCGTGTCCATGTGCTGGTCCGATCAGTTCTTGATGGTGCTGGCCTCGGCGAGATTCTTTGGGGAAAGTTGCCGTTCAAACGCAGCTACGATCTCATCTGAACTCCGCTTCAGCTGCTCGCTTTTATTGATCCGTCTTGTGCGTTCGCACGCTGGCCCCCTTTGCTCTTACTGTCTGACTAAATATTTAAGAAAATCGTATTTTGACTCCCAGGTCTCTTTACCGCCTCATCCACAGTCAAGCATATACTTAGCTCGTCAGACTCGTCACGCGTCATAGTCACATTGGTATCTCTTGTACTGGTACGTCATCATTGCTCCAATAGAGTGTGGTCTAGTTTACCTGTCTGCTTGTGTGTGTTCGCTGTTCAACGGCCATGGCTGGTTTCTGTGGGCCTGCCAAAACTTTTCAGTGTAGAAGGTATCCTTCCCAGGCACCCAAGCATCTTCCTGCTGCTCAAGAGGAGAGTACACTATCCATTGTCGTTTATTCCATGCAGGTTCTTGTTGATGAGCTGGCTATCTGAAATTGGTAGACCTTTGTAGTACGCACCGAAGAACGCCCTTGGACAGCTCCATGCCAGAGGAAAGGAAGTATATAGAATGCACGAGAATGTAGCAAAGCCATTTGGTATGTAGTGGAGAAATCGATTTGCCAGGCGTTATGAGGCGTTATGATTTCTAACAAGGCCACCTCGACTATCCTTTGATATTGTGAGCACGTCAGCATCTGAAAGTGTCGCCGACTCTGCAGTGCTCTTCTGGACAACCTGTAACGGTATATGCATCCATCCCAAGCATTGTAAGCGTCTCGCCGCATAATGATTAAGAAGGGGATATACTCTCGGCACCCTCTCTTGTATTCACTATTGTTTATTCCTTGCAGACTCTGACTGATAACTGGTTGTTTTAAATCGATAAGGCTTCCTTTAGTGCTGTTGACTAAAGAAAAACTCGTGCATGCATATTTTGTGAACAACTTTGTACAGGCGTAACCGCGTAAATATATAGAATGGATGAGACGATGTTAATAGGATTTGATATATGGTTAAGAACATCGATTCGCTGGGTGCTGTGTTTTTCGAATAGGCAAATATCCAATCAGCCTCGACCTTCCTCCAATATTGTGGACACGTTGGCGCCTGGAGGTATCACCGCAGTCCTCCGAAAAGTCTGCCATGTCAACCACATCATCGTGAGCACAATCACGATTACTGTATTCCGGCCAATAGTATGGACACGTACCTCAGGCAGGGCAGAGACTAGCTTCGTCTGTCTGTCTGAGAAAGATCTTTCATTGACAAATAATTCCACGCTTTCGAGTTGTGAACCCCCGCCTTGCCTCAAATACGACCTCGCGTTCAAATTCGCAAGCACGCTATTGCAATATAGTGGGCAAATTGAAAAAACAAACAGGACGTAAAAGCTACTAGAGGGCAAGGCGTACAGCTTACCAGTGTATGTGTGACGTGCGAGGAAAAAGAAGTGGGTGTCAGAACACGATGAGACTAGGGTCAGACGATGCTCACAAAGATGACTGCCGACAATGCACACAACGCCGTCCACGTGCCAGTGTTCATTGCAAAGGCTGTGAGACGTTGCACCATTTGCCCCGTGCTTGCAAGTAGAAGGTGACCCCCAAGTTCAGAAACGTAAATGCCAGTATGCATACCTTGTGAAGAGGGTGTCTGGGCGTTCGCGGAAGAGAAAGAATATCAAGAGGATGGCAATCAGGACGTCGTGTACGGCTGCAACCCCGAGACTCAACGTGCTTATGGACTGTAGTGTTTATTTAGCAATGCCATTCAAATTATGATGGGTGTCTGTGCACACACTTTAAAGGTATTGTCGTGGAGTACAGTTATATCAACATCTTGCAGACTCCTGAAAGGATAAAATTTATACATCAGAAATCGTAATATGGTGAAAAGGGGATGTGAACGCACCCATCTGTACTATACACAGCTTTTGCAACATAAACTCGAATAGTAGCTATCAGAGGTTGTCATCGCAGGAAGTCACCAGTCAAGCTTACTTGTAGCAGACACTACAAAGCATTCAGTATACTTCGCTTTCAAAATGCTAGATGGTCTCACCAACATGGATTGATGACAGAATAGACTACATTCATGGACTTGAGAACTTGAAAATATTTTATGCACAAACACCATACCCACAATAACAGCGTGAAGATTTTCTTTCCACTGACTACGGCAGACATAAACAAGCTAGAAACAGATTACAGAACTGAAGACACACAAAGGTATATTCGATACATCAAAAGCCCCTGGGAGAGCATTGCGACCAGGGCCTGCGGATATCAGTAATGGTTCTGTACACGAAAATGAACAGCTACCGTCACAATTGCCTGTAACTATGTCATGTTAGCGAATCGTCAGAGGAAACTACAAATGTAATCACTTACGTTGAGTTCCCTAGAAGGCGCATTTACGGCGCAAGAAATGTGCTCAAGAGAATTACTCACGGGGGGTAGTTCAATGCTGAAGATGGGTTTGCCAGGCTTTCCGCAATGTATTTGTACGCTGTGAGAACAAAACGTGAGCCACAGTTCAACCGCTGTACTTGTCGCAATACAGACTTCCAGCAATAGTTAGTCCCTCATGGATCGTGTCCAATATACTATCATGAGGAATAAGGGATGTCACAAATCGAGGCAATAGTAATTCGCGATTCACCATATAACTGCGACCTTGGAGAAAAGGTACGTTACGAGGGTCAATCATTATCAACTCGGCTCACAAAGATTTTGAAGCACAATGAATCGTTGGGATAGCTGAATCAGGTCAGGGTAAACGAAGGGACGGATGCAGGGTATGAATGCCTTACTGTACGTAATAGAAAAAACTGTTTGAGAAGAGGTAAGCAGGGTCCAGTCTGTTCATTGGTCCCAGACAGCACGACTCACGTTTGCATGCAAGTGCAAGCATAAAATATGGTTGACATGACATTGGAAAAGTACAACCAAGAGTAAAGCGATCCAGACAGGGAGATATATGGGTTGGTCGACATGCCAGGAAACGAATAAACGAGGTGACGAAGGGGTAAGATTCTTGGTCGTACCTCGACGTGGCCAGGGGAATCAGTGGAGTACTCATATTATTACGCTGTGCGTGCGGGAATGAATTGCCGGTGATCATATATGCACCGTATCCATGTATACTGGTCCAATCAGCCCGTGCATGATGATGGGCTTATTATAAGCATGATGCTGGCGTTGGCGAAGTTCTTTATTAGGACAAACACAGCTGCGATCTCATCTAAACTCCGCTAGCAGTTAGACCCTGGCTAGCCATGGCTGCTCGCTTTCACTCTGTTCCTACAATTTGCCCCTTTGCTCTTACTGCATGATATCCCCGCTTCCCGCCTCTTTACTGCTGTGTATGGGTAAGCCCATGCAAAGTCAGGCATACACGGGCACACACACGATACACTTAGGTCGGCAATATCATAGTCACAATATTGGCGTCTCTGGTACCCGCACGTATGGTTTTGTCTATGTTTCTGCTGTTGGCTATGGCTGGCTTCCCCAGGCATACCAAAACTTTTCAGCATAGTATAACCGGGAAGGTGTCCTTCCCAAGCATTCAGGCATCTTGCTGCTGATCAAGAGGGGAATACACTATTCATTACTGTTTATTTCGTGCAGGTTGTTGTGTATGAGCTGACTATCCAAAATCGGTAGACCTTTGTAGCATAGACCGAAGATAAACCCATCCGAGTTCCGGACCAACCTACTACTTAGAGGTAGAGTGCACGCATTTTCCGTGAATAGGAAAGGCAATATATAGAATGCACGAGACTATAGTAAAGGTATTTGATATGTAGATCCTGTGGAAAATCGATTCGCAGGCGTTATGGTTTTCTAGTGGGCCCGCCTCTAATCAACCTCGACTATCCTTCGATATTGTGAACACGGCATCATCTGAAAGTGTGACCGAGTCTGCAGTCTTCCGGACAGCCTGTTACGTCATCCCCATTACCATGAGCATGAATTCGACTGTCGTATTCCAGCTAAGATGGTGAACACCCACCTCTTGCTGAGAAAAGACCAACTTTGACTGTCTGTCCGAGAAGGACATCGCACTCATGAGTAATTCCACATTTGCGTGTTTCGAACCCGCTCTATCTGTTAAATATGACCTTGCATTCAAGTTTGCAAGCACGGTATTGCAATAGAGCGGGCATATTGAGAAGAGGAATAACACATAAAGGTTTTTTGAGGCCAAGACGTACAGCTACCAATACGTGCAAGCGCAAGGGGAGAGAAGTGGAAGTCAGCACATGAGGACTTGGAAGACTATGGCCAGTGCTCACAAAGATGAGCGACAACAATGCAAACGTTGCTGTCCAGACGCCTGTGTTCACCGCGAATGCCATGAGACGTTGTACCATTTGCGTTGTACTTGCAAATAGGAACCAAATATGATACTCAAGCTTGGCAATGCAAAATTGATACACATACCTTGCGAAGCCAGTGTCCGTGCGCTCACGGATGAGCAAGAAAATCAAGAAGACGGCAATCAGAATGTCCTGTACGGCTGCAGCTGCGAGACCCAACGCGAGTATGGACTATAACAGTGGCAAGCACATTGTTTAGCATTTTTATTCAAATTATCCATGTATACACACCTTGAACACACTGTCATGAAGCACAATGATACCAACGTCTTGTAGATTGCTGAAAAGATGAAGAATACACATCAGAAATTATAACCTGCAGAAAAGTGGATGTGAACGCACCCGTCAGCGCTATACACTGCTTTTGCAATATAAACTCGAATCGTAGTCATCAGAGGTTGTTATGGCAGGAAGTGACCGGGCAAGCTTACTCGCACAGGGCACTAAAAACCATTCAATTGTCACTCTCAAAATGCCAGATGGCCTTACCAAGCTGAACTAGCGACAGAATAAACTGTATCTGGGACTTAAAACTCGAATTTATTCCATGTACAGATGCCTCACCCATAAAAGCAGCCTGAAGATCTTCCTTCCACTGACTACGGTGGTCGTAAATAAGCTACACGCAGATTACGGAAGCGAGGACGCACAGATATAGATTCGATGCATCAGAAACCCTTGGGAGAGCACAGCGACCAGGGTCTGTGTATATCAGTAATAGTTATGAACATGTGCATAACTGGACAACTACCGTCGCGACTCCCTGTAGCTACATCATGTTGGCAGAGCTTCAGAGGAAACCACGAATAAAATCACACACATTGAGTTCTCTAGGAGGTAATTATGGCACAAGAAGACTGTTCAAGACAATCACTCACGGAGGGTAATTCAATGCTGACGATGGGTTTGCCAAGCTTGCCGCAATGTATTTGTATGCTGTGAGAACAAATTATGAACAAGAGTTTAATCGCCATACTTGTCGTGATACGGACTTCCGGCAACGATCAATCCCTCGTGGATTGTGTTCAATACACTATCATGACAGATCAGGGACGTCACAAAACAAAGAAATAGTCTGAAGTTCACCATATAACTGCTACCTCAATTGGGGAGAGGGTACGTCATGAGGCCCAATCATTAACAACTTGGCTTACGAAGATCTTGAAGCGTAATGGATCACCGTGGTAACTGAATCAGGGTCAGGGTAAACGAAAGACTGACTAGGAAGTATGTAGGCATTACTGCACATAGTAGAAAAAGCTATTCAAGAGGAGGTGAGCAGGCACTTCAATCACTAGTTCCAGATAACACGACGAACGTTTGCATGCAAGTGGACCCATAAAGCGTTGTCGACAAGACAGTGGAGAAGTATAACGAAGAGGAAAGCGGTCCAGACAGCCAGATATATGGGTTGGTCGACATGCCCGGAAAACGGGTGAACAGGGCGCTGAGATGGCTGTTAGAACTACTTTGTCGTACGTTCGCAGGGCCAGTGGATGACTGCTCATATTTATTACGGCGTCAAAATCGGTGATCATCTATAAGGCCTTAAGGACTGATCCCCGGTCAGTCTGGCATGACAGATAAGTACCCTGTTGCTTTTAACTCACCGGGGAAATCTGCACTTTTGATGCCACGGATGCGGTTCATCCAAACTCCGCTAAAGCCCGCCTCACCCGCATGCTGCTTTTGGGTTGCCAACTTTTCACCCGCATCAAACCCCAACTCCACGGACTATGCATCAGCAAATTGTCAGTGCCTTAGAACATATAAATCTACATGCAACAATTGATTTGATTACACCGCTTCTGGCACTGGTTCCCAGCACTTCTACCACTCCAATGATGCTAATTCCTTCGTTCCGGAACTTCCCGGCCAGTAGAATCTCTTAGGTTTATTGATGCGAATATCGCCGTCGTGACGTGGTGAGAACACTTCGCAAGTTCAAACCTGATGCGCATGATAATACTTGTATTTAAGGAGTATGTATGGGTGACAGCCATCACAAAAAGGGGACAGGCTTGGAGGAGCAAAGGCTAGCTTCGCCTATCCACGCCATCCGTCCAAGCGGAGCATTGCACTCGCAAGTAAGCCATGGGCGCTGATGTGCTATGTCCCTGACTGCACTCAGGTTCACGAGTACGGCGTTGGAATTAATCGAGTAGCATTGAACACGCCATAAGGCCTTTTGAACCTCGAGATGTAGGGTCATCAGCATATATGCATAATGTACGTACTGCTGGTAGGGAAGAGTATTAAATTCCATGTGCGAGGTCTCCTCGATAAACCGATCGTCCCTCTTGTGCATATGCACTGCAGTGACTGAATGCAAACCTGTCTACATCCCAGACCTGCTCAGTGGTAGAGTACATGCGTTCCACGGACAACTTCATGTAGAAGGAGAGGACATAGATGACCAAGAAAAGAGTATAGACATATGTGGTAGAGAACGCCAATTTTCTAAGCCGGTTTTTTTTGGAACTGGCCCGTCTCCAAATCAAATTAGACTGTCTTCCGATATTATGGACACGTCAGCATCTGAAGACGTCGCCAGTCCTGTGGTCCTCCGAACGACCTGCTATGTCAGTCATATCGCCGTATACTGGCTTAAGTGTGTGAACGCCCACCTCTAGCGGGGCAAAAGCCAGCGTTGCTTGTCTATCCGGGAAAGCTGTCACAGTTACAGATAAGTTCGTGCTGTTGAGGTTCTCCCTCAGAAATGACCTCGCATTTAAGTTTGCGAGTACAGTATTGCAGTAGATAGAGCAAATCGGATAGCCGAACAAGATATAGAGCTCTTCAGACGGCCAGACATACAGCTATGGTGTGTGCAGAAAGAAG
>JBBPTF010000658.1:0-12429 GCA_038094015.1 Phylloporus cf. gajari
CATTGATTTGCCATAAGGAGGCTTGCCTCTACTGTGATGCCTATACAGTGCACTTTGCAGAGGCTGCCATGCTGTACGCCCCAGGGTTCGACAATGCCCTGAACCACTTGATGGACTCCGTACTGGAGTACCTCAAGTGTTTCAGTTACACACGCTTGGTGCATGAATGCGACAAGATGTGCAATGACCTTTGGTCTGCGCACAACAAGATTGAGCACCTCAATAATGAGCTACACCGCTCGAGGACCATCCCCTTGCTTCCCTTGGGTCCTTCTCTGCTACCTGCATTCACTCCCACTCCCTTGTCTGTCCATGATGAGGCATGCCAGCTCAAGCAGGCTTGAGTCACATCCCTTGGTGGTCCTATGGACATTGACACCCCACACACTGGCCCTTCTGGGTCCTCCTCTTTTAGGGGGAGGGTACCGGCTATGGCTGGTTCTATGCAACCACTCTCATCCTGTCTGCAGGATTCCCCTGCTTTGCAATACTGTCTGCAGGGAGGCCCTGCTTTACCCACATCATCTGACGATGCTCCTGTCGCACCCTCCAAAAAGGGTAAGGGACGAGCAACTGAGTATCCTGTCCCCACCTCTTATGAGGAAATGGCACCAATCCTGTCCTATGAGGATGGTGAAGTTCCTGATGAGGAACCTGAGCCCATGATGGAAAGACCACAAATGTTTGATGAACTGTCATCAGCAGTGAAGCTCTTCCCATCTCTCCTGGGTACTGAGCAGCCTCAAGGCTACCTCATCCTGGGAGACAGGACTAACAGCAATGAGCAGAAGACCCTCTTCTTTAGGTACCATTGCGAGCTCTATGCCTATCAAGACAGGAGGAGGGAGTAGGTGCTCTAAGGACTCAAGAACAGACATGTGTCTTGCTGCACTCACAGCTGCCTCAACAAGCCACCCTGCTTCAAGTTCGACAGGCTGGGACCTGTCTGCCTGTACAATGGGTGGGACAAGATCAGTGTGCTATTTGAAGCTGTGCAGAATGAGATAGAGGGCAATGCCCCAAAGACACATCAGGCCCTTGACCTGATCCACTACTTGAACCTGTGGAAGAAGCACAGGGACCTGGTCATGGGCGACCTCCTCCACGTCACATTGAGGACATGGCATCCCCCTATGTGGTACGCTGACAAGACCAAGTAGAAGAGGCAAGGTTGGAAGAAAGCAGCTGCTGCTGCAAGGCAGGATGCTTGTATCAAGGAGCAGAATACTGCAGCCTCGCAGTTCGTGGCAACGAACACCATCCTGGAATCCATGCAACCAGTTCCATATACACAATTTGTTGCAGAACCGTCTCTGCCTGTGCCACCCCCAGCACCAACTGCATGACTTCCCACTGCTGCGTTGATGACGATGATGTCCATCCCTCCTCATGTCCAATGCCCTGCTCCTCCTCCTGTGAACCCCATGCAGTCATCCACATTGCAGAGCATGCCACCTTCTCAAGGAGGAATACCACTCTTCCCCACAAGGTGCTATCTCTCGATGCCCCTGTTGAACAGTGGATCGCATTCATCGAGCAATGCCAACACTAGTGCCCAACTATTGAAGAGCGCAACAGTTTGTGCAGAATGTTCCTGTTACACTGGGTCTGGGTAAGATGCAGTGTAGCCTCAGAAAGCTATTGACTATAGGCTTAGAGATTCAGACAACGATTAGGCGTCATGAGACGTAGGCAACAATCAAGTGACTACAACTCTGCGAGAGTCAGGCAATGGTGGTTGACTGAGACTGAGATGACTGAAGGTGGAGTGTCCTATTGGTTTAAGGTACTGTTCACAAGATGGTGAACTTGGTACCCAAAGACTAGAGGGTTCAGAAGGACAAGCTCCTGTTCAAAGCACAGGTGGAGGCTTAAAGAGATGAGGGGCGACAAAGGGAAGATCAAATAGATTGCTAGTCTAGAGGCACAGGCAGTATCTCTGAGGAGAACTAGCTTAAGGAAAAGAAGAGAGGAAAAGAGAATGAAGGTTTATATACCCTAGGTATAGAAATCAATTGAATGTGAAAGAACTAGTGGTACACAGGACTAGTCAGCAAGATGACAAAATAGAATGTGACGGAATCGCATAGAATATTGGGGAAAGTGAAGGAAGAGCTACGATTAGGAGATGATGATGAGTCATCAGGCCGATGACTAAGAGGAGGTGAATAATTGTAGGAA
Source organism: Phylloporus cf. gajari (assembly GCA_038094015.1). Lineage (NCBI taxonomy): Eukaryota > Fungi > Basidiomycota > Agaricomycetes > Boletales > Boletaceae > Phylloporus > Phylloporus cf. gajari. The sequence goes on from JBBPTF010000658.1 coordinate 2,182, forward strand.
AAAGAAATAACGTCCAAAACTCGTATGACTAAGCAAGAAGAAAGAAATCGTAACATTACCCTCTTATTAGGGTCGAGACAACAATGAAGATTATTTAAAGATCAAGAAAACCTCCGCCGGGAGAACCAGTCATGTTTGCATCTGCCACTGCATCAAAGTCTTCCTCATAAGGAGGAGATGGAGAGTGCTGGAGACACTCCACTAGAGGTTGAGGACGAGGTGGACCCCTGGAAGGGTGCATTCAATTAGTAGTGGGTTGTTGATGACGAGAGGAAGAGGAGGAGCTAGGAGGTGAATTTGATGGTACCCTGTCTGGGGTACAGCAACAGAGGGGGCAGTGGGCGGCCATATGGTGAGGATGAAAGTGGTGGCAGTACCCACATTAGTAGTCGGGACAGTCTACCTTTCGATGTCCCAGGTGTTGGCACTGGTAACAGGCCTTGTGTATGCAAGGGTGATTATAAGGCAGGGGTTCTTCTCCTCTGTACCTGGTCCCCCAGTTTTCTTCTTGTTGAAGGACTTGTTCCTTGTCAGAATTAAGCAAGGATGATGATACTGAGGGGGTAGATGGGGTATGAACCTCAGGGGTACTGTGCGTTGGGAGGAGGGCAATGTGGGCCTTCTGCTGGTCTGCCAGTTTGTGGAGGTATTATTCCAGGTCGTGAAGGAAAGTCAACATGCCTAACTGATGCATGGCTTCTAGGAGGCTGTGGCACACCTTTCCTTGCACTGAAGGGGGTTGTATGTTGTCTAAGGAAAAGAATGCCCTATAGAGAAGGACTAGGGGGGAGTCGCAGTTAAGGTAGGCATAGATGGGGACTGCGAGATGGTCACAAGAGAGGTAATGGAGGAGTTCGTCCTTTTGCTCGTGATAGAGCAATTCTTTGAGGTGTTCCCCAGCAAGGGGAATGTCAGGAGTCACAACGGAGGGATAAGGCGTGGGTTCCCAGGCTGGTTCATTCCAGCCAGCTTCAGTGATGATGTCAGAAGGAGGAGATGCTTTGGAGAGAGCAGTGGCAGAAGTAGTGGGGGATGATGGAACATCTGTGAAACGGACAGTACGAGAGGTAGCAGAGAGGGCGAGTTTCTTTTTGGAGGAGTAAAATTTGACAGGCATAGTGGAGAGGGTAGGAGTGGCAACCTTAGCTAAAGTTATCACTGGGTAGAAGTGGTGATTTATGTGATGGAGGGAAAGGCTCTGGGGTGACGCTTTTTGTAGTCAAGAAGGGCAGCTTTTGAATTTTTAAGGTCCCACTTGGTTTGCCATGAGTCTTCCTTGGCTGTGTACCCTTTCCATCGGATCAGGTATTGCCATGACGACAGGTTGCCTCAATGTCTTAATATCTGCTCAATTTCATATTCTTCCTCACCTTCTATAAGATCTGGGGGTGGAGCCAGGTAGTTTGGTCCATGAACGTCATTTTCACAATAGGATGTGAGAAGGGAGGTGTGGAAAACAGGGTGGATTTTCCAGGTACTGGGAATGTGGAGTTGGTAGCTGAGTGGAGATAGTACCTTGGTTATGAGGAATGGACCTTCCCGTTTGGGTGTGAATTTGGGGTTCGTCAGACGTTTCAGATTTCTGGCTTCTAGCCACACTTTATCTCCTTTAGCAAAAGGGGTGAACTTCTGGCAGGTGTGGGACACCATTACTTGGTGAGCAAGTTCATGGGCAGCAAGGGCCTTGTCTCTGGCTGCTGATAAGGTTTTCAGTCATTGTTCGACTGCTGGGAGGTGGGACTCGGGGATGACAGTGGGTAGGGCACAGGGTTCGTAGCCCATCATGAGATAAAACAGTGATTGACCAGTGGTGGAGTGAGGGCGGTGATTGTGGGCAAACCCCGCGTGAGAAAGCTTCTGTGACCAGGAAGTGGGGTTGGTGTTACAGATGATGCAGAGATAGGTTTCAAGTTCTTGGTTTACCCATTCTGTTTCACCATTGGTTTGAGGGTGATAGGCGGTTGAAAGGGCGAGGTCATAGTTCAGGAGTTTGCCTAGTTCCTTGGTGAAGGTGGAGGTGAATTGTGGGCCACAATCAGAGATGATTTTGTCGTAGAGTCCGAAGCATTTATAGACATGGTGGAGGAAAAGTTCTGCAATGCCTTCAGCAGTGACAGAGTTGGTGGTAGAGATAAAAATACCCCCCTTGTAGGTGTGGTCTACCATGACCAACACAGAGTTAAAGCCATTGGACGGGGGCAAACTGACGATCAGGTTGCAGGAGATGGATTGGAAAGGACAAGTGCCAATAGCATGGATAGGAGTAAGTGGTGGGACAGTTGGGTGTGTATTGACTTTATTCTGTTGACACACCCTGCAACCTTCCATATACTTTCGAACATAAGCTGCAAGGCCTGGCCATCAGAACTCAGCAGAGACAAGTTGGTGAGTCTTGAGATAACCAGGGTGGCCAGCTGACTCATGGTCATGGCAGCGTTCCAGGATGGAACAGTAGAGAGAGTTGTCGGGAGGGATATAGACACGACCTTTGTAGGTGAGGACGTTGTCTGTAACCTGCCATTCAGAGAGCTGGGAGTGAAGACAAGCAGGGGAAGAGGTGTCAGTGAGTCGAAGGTGCTGGAGCATCAGGGGGTTAGAAGCAGAGGCAGAGGAGATGAGGGTGTGGAAAGTACTGTCAATGATGTTGACAAACAAGGCAGGTGGTAGGAGGATGACACCCTTGTTGTCAGTATCGGTGGAGGGGATGAGGTCTGGCTGATGAGAGAGGGCATCAGAACCAGTAAGGAGCTTTCCAGGGACATGGACAAGGTGGAGGTCAAAGTCTTGGAGGTCAAGTAACCAGCAAGCTTGTCGTTGATTGAGGTTGTGGGCCTCCTTGAAATAAAGAAGGTGCTTGTGGTCAGTGAAGACCTGCACACGATGGGGGGAGTCATGGAGATAGTGACACCAGGCTTTGAGGCCCTGGATGATGGTGAGGAGTTCCCTATCATAGATGTTGTAATTGCATTCAGTATCACCAAATGTCTGGGAGAGGTAAGAACAGGGATGCCATTCTCTGTTGGCATCAGTTTGGAGGAGAATGCCACCAGATGTGTATTTGGAGGCATCTGTAGCAATAGCAAAGGGCTTAGAGGGGTCTGGGAGTTAAAGGGCAAGAAAGAGTTTCTTTAGTGAGTGGAAAGAGGCTTTGCAGGTGGGAGTCCACTCCCAACGATGGTCTTTCTTAGTGAGGTCAAGAAGTGGGCGAGTGACTGTTGAGTAGTCCAGAATGAAGTGATGGTAGAAGTTAGCAAACCCGAGGAATGACTGAACGTCCTTTGGCTTGGAGGGAGTGGGCCATTCGACTATACCATTGAGCTTGACAGGGTCCATGGCCAGTTGGCCTGGCTTGACGATCATACCAAGGTATTCCACCTCGGAGGAAGCAAACTGGCATTTGTTGAGTTTGAGATAAAGGTCAAGTTCGGTCATCCTTTGGAGGACCCTTTTTGTTCTTTCGGTATGAATTGCTTCATCAGGGGAAAAGATAAGGAGGTCATCCATATATATAACAAGCCACCCTTTGGTGATCATGTCCCTGAAGGAGTCATTCATGAAGTGTTGGAACGTTGCAGGTGAATTACACATTCTGAAAAACATGACAGTAGGTTCAAAGAGGCCTTGGTGGGTGACAAAGACTGCTTTCATGTTGTTATACCCCCATCTGACATTGAATTTGGTGAACACGCAGGTGTTCTTGAGTTTATCAATGAGGTCGGAAATGAGAGGGAGAGGGTAGGCATCGCAGACTGTATGTTTGTTAAGATAATGATAATCTTGACAAGGGCGAAGTTTGCTGTCTTTCTTTTTGACAAAGAAGAAGGGGGAAGCTTGTGGGGAAGAGGAAGGACGGATCTTTCCTGATGTGAGGTTTTCGTTGATAAACTCGTTTGCAGCCTTCTGTTCGTCTGGGGACAAAGGACAGAGTTTACCAATTTTTGGGGTGAAATCTTCCTTCAAGTTGATTTCATGATCGTAGGGGCAAGAAGGAGGGACGTGGTCTGTAGCTTCCTTGGAGAAGACTTGGGCGAATTCGGCATATTCTGGGGGAAGTGTGACTTTGAGTTTGGCCAATTCAGCTGCCATAGCGAGTTCAGTGGCTGTGGTGAGTTTGGCCATGACAGGGGAGTTGGGTAGGAAATGTTTGACATCCCCTCGGATGATGCAATGGATGGTTCTGTTAGTCATTGCACGATCCACATAGGCAGATTCTTCCTCATAGTCAAGGTATTCAAAGAGATGAGAGTCATAGATGGCTGAGACATTGTGATGGTTAGGGATGGAACGGGATACTCCTGGTTGTATGAAGTAGGAGTTGTGTCTGTCTGTATTGGAGACAAAGTCGTTGTAGAGCTCTTTTGACTGATCTATAGATTCCAAGATAGAGAGGATACAGGTTTCCCAGTCAATGGCAGGATTGGTGTGGTGAAGCCAAGGAAGCCCAAGGATGATGTCCTCATTCCCACAGCTCATTACGTGGAATAGGACACGATGGGCAATCCCTTCAATGTTGACAAAGAGGGTAGAAGTGTATTGGATGGCTCCTTCTTTGTTCTGAGTCTGGTCTGTGTTTTTAATGGGAATGGGGATGGCGAGTTTCATAGTGGAGAGTTTATGCTTTCGCACAAACTGCCAGTTGATACAGGAGATATCTGCACCACTATCTATGAGGGCTCAGGTGTCAACTGTTTTCATAGTGTATGAGGGAACTATGAGTTGGATGGGAATTCACATAGATTTTGTAGTTCTAGGGATTGTTACATTGACTCAAGCACATGTACTAGAGGAGGAGGTGTCTAGAGTCAATCTAGGCCTCCGTTATAAAAATCCTTGGTTACTACAAAGGAGATGTGGGCAACCTTGTCATCCTCCTCATCTTCTACCTCTTCTAACTTCGGAAGGTCATTTTTTTCAATCTTTTTGACGTTTGGACGAGAAGGGAGGGGCTTGTTGTTCTGGAACTTTTTGCAGTTCTTAGCGGAATGTCCTTTCTCTCAACAGTGAAGACAGTGTCCTTCAGCAAAGCATCTTTGACGTTCTTCTAGGGTGAGTTTGCTAATGTGTATGGCATCGACATCCATGGCATTCAGATCTTTTTCTGTCTTAGGGGAGGAGAAGGAGTGGTATGTATGGTGGGAGGAGAAAGACGATTGGCAAGTGGAGATTTCTCGAGCCCATTCGTTTTGGGTATAGAACATGAAGACTTTGTTAATCCATGCTTCAAGGGTTTCAGGCACTGTCTCCATGTTGAAGACATGTTTCATGAGGAAGTCAGGAATGCTAACAGAGTAGTATCTAATCAGGACATTTTGATTGATGATACCTGTGAGAGTAGACTTGTTGTGGAATTCTGCATTGTACTCAGTGAGGGAGGGTACCCATTTTCCTCCTTTCTGGGTCATGTGAGTGGTGGTGAGCCATGAGATGGTGGCTCCGATGGCGTCATGTTGTTTAAAGTCATTGAGGAACTTCTTAGTGAAGTCCTTCATGGTTCCAAGATCCGGGTCTTCCTTTTTGATACATTTGGCATGAAAGTTAGTAGCCCAGGTCAGGGCGGCTCCCTTGGTCATATATGAGAGGGTAAAGGCGATCTTCTTCTTGTCTGAGTTGTAGATCTCCTTGTTGACCAGGATATAGAAGGCTACTAAGTCATACCATTGTTTAGCCTTAAGGAAGTCCCCATCAAAGTGTTCAGGTGGGGTGAGACGGAGTTTGACAGGTTTTGTGGACATATCTGTAGTGGGTTCTAGGTCAGGTTCTTCGTACTTGTCTGAGTCAAAGATTTCATCGGTCTCTGGGATGTGGGCGATTATGGGTTTTGTGGGGAGGTCTAGAGTTTGGTCTAGCTGATCGGCAAGCCGTCCAATGTAGTCAGTTTCTTCAACAGAAGAGATGTGGATGTCTGTGGGTAGATCTAGAGGTTGAGCAGTCTTGGGTGATTGTTCGAGTTCTGTTGGAGGCGAAGTGTCTCAGGATTCTCCTGACTTGTGTCAAGGAGTACAATGGGCACCCCACGTGGGGTTGACTGAGGGTCTGTGTGAAATGGTGGGCAAGCTACATGAGAGTAGTCACTTGAAAAGAAGCTAGTTCTTTTGTTACGCTGGGTCTGGGTAAGATGCAGCGTAGCCTCAGAAAGCTATTGACTATAGGCTTAGAGATTCGGACAATGATTAGGCATCACGAGATGTAGGCAACAATCAAGTGACTACAACTCTGCGAGAGTCAGGCAATGGTAGTTGACTGAGACTGAGATGACTGAAGGTGGAGTATCCTATTGGTTCAAGGTACTGTTCACAAGATGGTGAACTTGGTACCCAGAGACTAGAGGGTTCAGAAGGACAAGCTTGTCGAGCATACAAAGGTTCAGCGAGATAGAACGCTGCTACGCACCGTTGTGTTGAGTTGTTGCGGTTGATAGACGCACACGAAGGTTTGAGAACAAGAGCTAATTAGAACTCAGCTGTTGAGTTCAAAATATCTATACTACCAGTATGATTATATAATATACCTAATTAGGAGTATGAACTACGATGCACTATCTTGTTCAACACTCCCCCTTGCTAAGCTGCCGGTTTTAGACACATAAGCACTAGAGTATAGTAAAGAGTATGGTTAGGTAGGATGAAATCTAAAAGATCTTAAGTCCCAATTGTGATCTGAATTCTTTGAACTTTATATGACCAAGATTCTTGGTGAACATATCTGCAGGATTAGAGGATCTATCAATGAAAAATATTTCAATGGTACCATCCTTGACCCAGTCTCGTACTACATGCCATTTGATCTCGACATGTTTGATTTGAGTTTCAGTGACTGGATTAGATGCCATGAAAATAGATCCTTGATTGTCACCACAGATGGGAATGGGTTTAAGATTGTACCCAAGTTCTCCAAGTAGTTGCTTGATCCAAACAACCTGTCTGCTACAATCAGATAAGGCAATGTACTCAGCTTCAGTAGAGGAGAGGGAAACGCACTCTTGTTGTCGCGATCTCCAGCTGAAAGTACAGTTAGCTAGTTTGATAAACCAGCCTGTCTGAGAGCATCTGGTATTGGGATCAGATGCCCAGTCTGAATCTGTACAAGCCATAAGCCCAGATCCTTTTCCATCATAGATAAGAGCATAGTTTCGTGTACCAAGTAGATAGCGACAGATATACAGTGCTTTATCTATATGCTCTTGGGTAGGATTGGTGGCATGTTTGGACAATGCTGTAACAGCATATGCAATGTCTGGGCGAGTGCCAATCATAAGATATAACAATGATCCAATAATTGTTTGGAACTTTGTTCAAAGTTCAGGGATCACGGGTCCATCGTTCTTTAGAGGGTAGTACCCTTGAGGCAAAGGAGTAGGGGTAGATTTTGCATTTGTAAGGCTGAATCTCTCTATGATCTTTTCAAGATACGCGCATTGATCGACTAGTATCTGATGATCTTTGTGCTGGATGCGCATGTGGAGGAATTCTTTGGCTATGCCAAGATCTCTACATTCCCATTTCTTCATAAAATGTCCTTTGATCTCATCAACAATGGCCTTAGAGGGACCACAGAATATGGCATTGTCTACATAGACAATGGCTACTACCATATGGGAGCCTTTCCTTTTGTAAAGGAAGATGCCAGGGTCAGATTTCAGACGTTCGAATCCGAGTTCTTTCATGGACTCATTGAGGGTGTTCCACCAGGCTAATCTGGCTTGTTTAAGGCCATAGAGGGCTTTCTTTAGTCGAAGTACTTTTCCTTCAAACCCAGGGATTTTAAAGTCTTCAGGGAACTCCATGTAGATCTCTTCTTCTAGATTGCCATAAAGATAGGCAGATCTAACGTCTATGGCTTCCATGTGCCATGATTCCAGTGCAGCGAGAGCCAACATCAATCTGACTGTCTCATATCGCACAACTGGAGAGAAGATTTGGTCAAAGTCTATGCCTTCGACCTGAGAGAATCCTTTAGTGACTAATCGCGCCCGTTTACATCTGTCTGGTTTGACGTCAAATACCCATCGATTTTTAATGACTTTACGATCTTTGGGTCGATCAACTATGTCGAATACATCTCGTTTCTTTAGCATCTCAAGTTGCTCGCGACATGCAACTTTCCATTCTTCTTGAGCTGCAGCAGGTAGGTTTTGTATATCCCTATATGTCCATTCGCGTATAGGTTTGGCACTGGGATCCATGATATCGTGCGCAATTGCCTTGGAAAGTAGATATTGAAGGAAAGATACTCCCCCTTCACGGCTTAATTGTTCAACCTCTTCTTCGGAATTTTCATCAGAAGGGGGAAAGGGTAAAGGGTCCCCTTCAAGAGGTTCAGGAGGAGGTGAGCCGGGAAATTGTCCAGGCATATCTGCTTCCACACGCTTCTTCTACTTGGATTCCTTCTCAATGTCCTTGACCTGCTGTACAGGATGGTCATCACCATATACATTGTCAGGTCGCTTAGGGACATGATGTTCTCTGCGAGGTCTTTGAGGGACTGCAGGTACAGCTGGGACAGGGGGACGAGTAGGAGCGTGCTGTTTTTGCAGCACAGTGGGAGGAGGTGGACGTGGTCCTTTAGGCGATGGAGTGCGAGGAGGACTGGGAGAGGATGGACGAGGAGATGGAGGACGTGGTGGATTTGATGGTTCAGTAGGAGATGCTGATTCAATGGAATTTGGAAGAGGAACTTCCACTTCTTCAGGAGGGGCAGCGACCTGTGGCTGCGGACGACGCGCCTGAGGCTTATCACATTTAGGAAATAAATGCTCATCGAACAGAGCATTTGCTGAAGTAAAAATAACATTATTGGGAGAACGCATAAAGAGGAAGTTGGAAGTGTTTCCAGGTGCAACGCCTAGGTACACCATGAGTTCAGATTTAGGGGCCAACTTATTGGTGCGAACATCTTGTGGGATGTATACGTATGCTCCGCAACCAAAGACGCATAGGTGGCTTATATCTGGGGACTGCAAGTGCAGGAACTCATAGGGGGTATGCCAATTATGACGTTTGAGAGGTGTACGATTGTACAGGTGTATGGCATGATCCCAACTAAATTCCCACCAGGATTGGGGCAAGCAAGCTTCGAGTCTCATGGCTTCGGATTTGTCCATGAGGGTGCGCATAAATCTCTCAGTGCGCCTGTTCTGTTGTGGGGTATGGGGAGCACTCTGGAAAATGCGAATCCCATTGTCGAGCAATAATTTATCAAAGGCCTGAGATTTGTACTCTCCCCCTGCATCGGACATCCATCCTTTGATCGTGGCATTGAATTGGGTCTTTGCCATAGCGATAAATTGTTTTGTGGCCTGCAATGCAGCATCTTTTGAGCGCAAGAGTCTAGACCAACCAAAGGATGTGTAATCATCAAAGAAGGTAATGATATATTTGTTCCGATGATAGGATTCAATGGCAAAAGATTTAATGTCAGAGTGAATAAGCTCAAAAGCTGATGATGCTCGTTTAGAGTCAAGTAAGAAGGGCCGGTTGGGCATTCATCAGCAAACTGACCTTTGGCTAGCCAGAATGGACCAGACTATGACAGAACTGGACAATTGGACAGCTCTTCCAGCTCCCCTAGCAAGGTTCCCAACTGGCTAGATCTGGATAGTAACCCTCCAGACTGTGACAGACTAGAATGGTTTAGGACAGTCTAGGACAGTATTTCTCTAGTATGTGACAGATCTGACTAATAATTCCACAGACTATTCACAGGCCAACCTAGTATTCTCTAAACTGTTCTAGCTCACCCTGGAATTAATAAATTTGGAATTGAACTTCACTCTGAGAAAGTTGAGAGTCAATCATTAAATTAAGATATATAGGTACAAGGACAAGATTACTACAATACAAAATTAACATACAAGGCAAATACACTAAATGAAAACAATCAATAAGAATATCAGATAAGAAAGGAAGAAAACTTACTTTATTGATGACAACAAAGAAGATAACTAGAGTAATGATGAGAAAGATCATAAGTATAGTATAGTAATGACTTACCATTGATGAAGTGATGAAGTGTGGAAAGGATGAGTAGAAGGGATGATGGTGGTTGAGGAAAGAGATGGTGTGGGAAAAGTTTCAGAGGAGTCAGGTTTATATATGTTTGGAGATACAAACAAGTACAAATACTAACCTTAGGGAAATTTATGCAAAGTCTTTTCACTACACTTTTGCTACTACACTTTTACTACACTTTTTTGTCAACAAAAAATAGAAGAGGGGGTAGAGATGAAAGGGGGAAATGATGGTGGGGGAG
>JBBPTF010000660.1:0-12406 GCA_038094015.1 Phylloporus cf. gajari
TGGTAAGCTTTGTATTTGCTCCCTGCTTGTCTGATTGATATATCAGCTGCTCTCATGGAACCCTTACATATACTTTTGCTGGCTCATGTGATACATCAAGCATGGTGGGCTTTATGTTATCTTTGACTAGTACCCAACATCCTTGTATAACAATTTTAATGTCAAATATATTCAGGAACAGGCCTGTCACACTTGTAAGACATGCAATTGCATATATGACTGGTTTCGTCTCCCCAACCCTATTCCTTTCTACCTTCTACCTGATGCCCCCAGTGATTGTAGAATAGCGACTACGTCTTCTTTTGTTTTCTTTCACCAAATGTTAGTATTACTCAAAGATTAATGGACATGTACATACTTAGTTCAGGGCCCATCTGAGGCATAGACATGTTTCTTTGAAATGCTGGGGTCCATACCAATTGAATCTGCTACTTGGTTGTGCCTTGAAGGCTGCCATGCATGCCTCCTACCTGTTGTTTCCACAGTTGAGGTCATTTGAGCCACCTGAGTGACATTTGTAACATGTGCATCCAACTGAATTGGCAGGTTAACAGGAAGGTTGAGGGAAGAGGCTGGGACAACTCCATTTTCACTCTGACCAGAGAGCAACAGTGTCTGTACAGTTTCAGAGTTGGTTGGTGGCTGTGGCTGTTCAGCAATGGAGACAACACTTCCTTTGTTGTGCTTTGAGGGCTGTCATGCATGTTTCCTGCCTGTTGCTTCCATGGTCGAAGTTGTCTGAGCCACCTGACCAACGTTGAGAGCAGGTGCATCAATTGATGGTTTGGGAGGGAGAATGGGGGAAGAAGCCAGGGCAGTACTCTGACCAGAGGGTAATGTTGTCTTCATGATCACAGATTTGACCAGCTGTGACTGTTTGGTAAGAGAGAGAATGCTATCCTGAACTGGATGTGTCTGTCTGGTAGACTGTACCACACTGGATGGTAAGGGTGTATTTTGAGGGTTTATGATCTGTATAGGTTGTGCTTCCTGGCATGATGTGATAGCAACCTGTGCAGTAGCAGAAGCTACAATTTCCTGAAAAGTGGATACTTTGGCAGATATACCAGGTAATGTGCATGGATTAGTTGATGAACCACTGTCAGAGATAATGTTTGCTGGAGTGAAGCTGTTTGGCCAGGGCAGTGAGCAGGAAAAAGATGTTTGATGCACTGTAGAGGATCCTACCAGGACTTGTGTGGGTGTAGAGAGGGTAGCAACACCAGCCAAGAGTTTGAAGGCAACATTGGCTGGAACTTCACTGTTAGGCTTGCCAAACAGGCAGGAAGACAGCATTTGATTCATCATAGAGGGTGGCACCTGCACCTACATGGGGGCAATGCCAGCTGGGAGATCAGAGACTACATTTTCTGAAGCTACAACATTTGGCTGGGACAGTGGATGGGAAGAGGATGTTGTAGAAGACTGCAATAGTGTCTGAATGGGGACGGGGACAGCAATAGTAGTCGGCAAGTTAGAGATGGAGTTTTCCAGAGCTGTACCATTGAGCTCAGGTAATACACAGGGAGTATATGTCTGAGTTGTCATGGAAGACTGTGTCTGTACCTCCACAGTAGGGATGGTAGGAACAGTGACCAGCAAGGAGCTTGCAACAGCATGTTCCTGTGCTGTCAATATTTCATGGTGCCTTTCAAGAGTCAGCTCCACAGAAGTAACAGGGAGCCCAATGCTAGTTGTGGACGTCCCTGATAGGATGGGGGACTTGCCCCCATAATCAGCAAGGAAGCCCACAAGCTGACCGATAGGTGTGTAAGTGCCAAAGTTATAAGTAAAGTCATTGATGGCATTGACAACATCTGAGGGGATTAGTGAAGGTCCACTTAAGTCATCCTTGCCTGACCATGGACTGGGAGACAGTTGCAATGCTAATTGAGGCAGTAAACCAGGGGTGCAGGTCCCCATGACAGCAGCTGACATAAGGTTTGGTTCAGCAGCAGTCTCCAGGGCCGGATCCAAACTTGATGGTGCCCACTGAAGCTCCAGATTGGAAGGCACCTCACTTGGTTTCACCTCAGAATCTGTCATGCTGTCATGAAAATCAGTGCCACCAAACCCATACTAATGTCAGCACTTACCTGGTACATGGTCCAGAAACTCTTTGTATGGTCACATGACACTATTGCTGAACTCAGGATAAGCTTGGTTGAAGGTATAACCCAGGTCGGTGGTACCAACATGGAAGCTGCAGGCCTCAATTTGGTCCTCTGCCTCCAACATAGGTCCACCCATCAAGATGGTGAGAGACCAGCCAGTCAGGTCTCATAACCTGTTTAAGAACTGACCAAGTGTTGGAGCAAGTCAGTTGATGTAGCTAGCAGTGTAGTAAGTGACCACACAAACCCTGTCTGTATCCAACTGACTATTGGCTATCTTTTATCTTTGGCTCACTTTTATTTTCTCTTTCAGCTACCATTGCTTTCCAGTGCTCTTCCACCTCTGCTATGATGCCTGGAGACTCCTCCTTGAACATATCCCATGAGATGCTCATAATCTTCATCAGCTTAGGTGGAAGCTTATCTGTCTGTGACTCTCCTGTAGCCACCACAGCCAACACATTGGCAGCATCCATATCATGTGCCTCCTTGATATATGGGTGAATCTTCTTATTGTAGTAGAGGCTCAGATAAGCCTCAATCTTGCGTGGCTTACGTCAGTGGGTATGCTTTGATTGTATCAACTCGGCTATCAATGCTAAGGAAGCTTTGGCATCTGTAGCATTGGCTAATCTTGCTTTCTTTTTTACACCCCATGTGTTGCGCAACTTGTTGCACAATTGCTTCGTCATTCATTAATACGACAGCCTTTATGACTCAATTTTTACAGCATACCTGCTTTCATACTTGGACTGCTTTTCCTAGAGTGGTATTTTGGTTGCTGGTCAATTCTGCACTCTTGTCTAGTTCAGGGAATAGGATGGCTTGTTCAGGAAACACAGTAAACCAATCCACGTAGGATGGTGACCAGAAGGTAGAGTAATCTCTCTTTGCTTGACATTGTACAAAATCAGAATGGTATTTCTGCAGAAAGAGTTCTTGCTCGGGCATCATCCACAATACCAGAGGCATCTGGGGAGTGGTAAATGTTGCTTAGCAGCTATTAGTATTGTGTACTGATGTATGTTTGCTTGCAGTTTACCCCATGTGCTTTACAAGGCAGAAAATGCATCGGACACAAGAAAAACTTGCAGATGAGAGAGAAACACATTGGACAGGAGAGAAACATGTTGGATGGTTGAGAGCAGGACTGAGCCCCAGTAAACATGAATATTGTATAAGCCCCTCGCTGACCATAACTAGTATGTACATGTATTGGGCAAGGCTTCTCTATGTGATTCCTGGTGGAAGCTAGATTTAGGAATATATAAGGACTGTGCATGTCTTCTTTCTTGCTTTCCTCCCAACTCTCATGTCACATCTTCCCAACACAGAGACACTGATTACAGATGCTCCAAGTGATAAACAACCTGGTCTTGAGTTCGAAGAATTCATTAGTAAGTCACAATTATACAGTGGCTGGTTGTCTCCTGGACAAACTTTTCTCAGAATAGCATGATGATCTCTCACACTTGAATCTATCATTGGAGGATGTAGACTGGCTGTCACAGGCCTTGAAGGGGCAAGCCTATCTGTGGTTCACTGAATACAAGGCATATCGAATCCAGTATGAAGGTACTCACAAAGGTGAGTAAATTTACTGTGGCTTGCCAGGGGTGGACTTATATGTTCATGTAAGTACAAGGATTCCGAGGTACTACAAACCTCCCCCATTGCACAAATACCATGAGCTTGTGCTGGGAGGTCACCAGCCTTCTAACAGTATCCCTATCTCTGTCCATCACAAAACTGCAACCTATAATTCATTTGTCCTCACCATTCCTGAAGAGCATTCTACAGGACCATTTTATGCCATCACATGTGGTCTCCTAGTTGGTGTGTTCATCCTTTGGCAAGTATTTTTTCCCCTTTCTCCATGTGGCAGTATCATTGATGGTGTAATTTAGGACAAATGTGTCACTACTTGTTTCATGTGTGAGTGGAGCAACATATGTGAAGGTTAATTCAGTTGAAGATGGTGGCTAAGTTGTCCTGGATGCAATTGATAATGGTACAGCTGAATACCTGCATCGAGCTTAGCCTCCCTGTAAAGCCAAATGCTACTTTTTTGCACACTCCTTAGAAAGTGGACATTTCCCACTTGTCCCCACAACTGAGGCTTCTCAATAAAGGCTGGAATGCAGTGCCTCGTGTACTGGTTCAACATTCTTATATGTCAAATAGTCCATGGCAACTGCATTTTTCTATCATTATGTCTTATCAAGCATATTTCCACCCCTCACAGCCACTCAAACTAGTTATGAACCTTCCCAATTGGGACTGAAGTACTCTGTCATTTACTATAACTCTTCTATCACATGGTAAGACACAGTATGAAACAAAACAGGGTTGTTAGGAATGTAATAGGTGGTGTGCATGATTCACAATAAACTATAGACATTTGTGAGCAAACAGTACTCAATTGTTCAATACAAACAAATAGGATTGACTACTCATAGTGAATGTGTGATTCAAGTTAGTGATCGAATGCAAGACTAGTTACCCCTAGGATTTTAATATCATACTACTATCTGATCTGCATCATCAGATAGACATATGGCAAATATCCTAGGACCCTCTCTACAGACTATCTAACAAACAAGCCTGATCTCACATACTCAGAACACCATTTAGCTTGGTAAATATTGATCCTATGTGCAACTGTTTCGTTCATGGTGAATAAATCTCCTACCATCACTCAGCAATGTGTGATCATATGAGAAACTACTACTATTTCATCCTGTTTTATTAGAATGTTGTGTTCTGACCTTCATCATGCCTCACCCAAAGCAATACAAAACAGCACAGGAGAGACAGCTCGCAGCTCGAGCTTCACGTGCCAAGTATTATGAACAGTTGGTCTATGCTATTTCAACATTGCTATAGGCCTTACTTGGCAGCAGACACCACACTGAAATCAATACGAAGGCCCAATCTAAATGATATGAGAGACAAACAGTGTGCAGGTATGTAATAAAGGGTACACCTCATTGTATTGTTGGTTTACTAAACCTTGTAACTGCCTTTCCTCAGGGACATGTCTGCTAGCCCTTGGCGTTCGCTTGAAAGCATTATTGGACCATCACTTCACTCACTTATGGACTCATTGTGTTTGGATTACATTGCTATGAAGAGCTACAAAAGAATAGATGTGATCCATACAGCCGTGAGTGAGGTCCACATCGTGTTAATGTCCATCAGTGGTAGCAGATTGGGAGACCAGGAGCTGCTCACTCTGCAAAATCGGGTCTGGTTGGCACTCAGGGTGATAGAGAATCTGTTGTGCAGTGCAATGGAGGAACTGGACATTGCTGTCATGCAGCAGTGAGGTGTGTTACTTTACCAGTCCATCAGGACCTCATGGTAATCCTGATTTGTAGTACAAGACTTACTTTATGAGTTCTGAGAATCTCAAAGCACACAGTTGCTGTTGTGGAGCCAAGAAGCGGTTAGATGGTAACAAGAAGTATGAAGTAAGTGTATCAATCTATGAAAGGTTGTGCAACACTGAAATTGATATCAAAGTTATCCCAATCAAACTTCATCCACTTCCACAGGAAGAAAAAATGCTGAGGTGCAGTCATCAGTTATGTTCAAGGCTGACAGGAGTGACTCACATGGTGGAGTTTGTCATACTTCTTGTTCAGCTCCTTCTTCTCTAAATCGCTTAGTGCTGTCTCCAAAGGAATAAGAGGAAAAATCCTCTCCCTGACCAGCCAACTTGTGTTGAAATCATCAACAAGTATAGTAAAGAATTTGCGACATTTAACCCCGTTGCTGAATGTCCAAGTTTCATAGTCATACAAGTGTTGGATTGCCCATCCGATCTGGTGTGCATGGAGGGGAAAAGGGTGAGAACAAATGGCCATTGCAGCTCTGACAGCTTGCAAGATATGTCGGTCATTCTCTGATTCCCTATTATCTTGATCAGGTATGTGAATGTATTATGAGAATACAGACTTACATCTCATGCTCAAAAGGTGGTGGATTGAACTCCTGAACTCCTGGGCAACTCTTTATAACTCTCCCATGGCATGTTGTCACAGCATTCTCATGTAGAACCACTTGTTGCCATTGGGTTATATTGCAAAGTGGAATATGAGCTAAGTCGTCAGCTCATTTTGATCTTATATGTTTACAGCAAACTAGGTCTGTATAAGCAGTTGCAGAGGGCTCAAAAAGCCTTGCCTCATCAAATTTGAAGTCTTGTCCACAAATGATGAGGTGAAGTACAAGAAACATCATATGTATCAAGCTCATGACCACAGAACTATTTCTGTTCGAACTGGATTTATGATTTCTCAGGAATCTGACTTAAGCACTTCTACTGCGGTTCAAACTCAACTCAAGACTTCACCAGAATTCTCTCAAGCAGACAACCCAATGGAGCCTGCAGAAGACATTGACCACACTTACAATCACACAAAAAGGAAGACACCTAGCGTAAGTGGGTCATATCAGTACTTGGAAATTTCACTGGACAGCATGATACCCACAGGTCCACCCATTACTTCAATGACTACTAGAGTGGTCTTTGTTCCTTGATGAACTCATATGTCTTGATGGATGTTGCAGTGATACCCATAATATCTGTAGTTGTGGTGGCAATATTCCCCTGTGCCACCACTGTGAGGACTGCTTTGGGTTGGATCTTCTCTGTGCTGATTGTGTCCTTGCACGTCATGTGAGAAGCTCTTTACACTGGATCAGAGTAAGCTTATCTTTGATTGCTTGGGTCACTGATGTAGTGCAAATTCAACAGACATGGAATGGTGAATATTTTCAGTGTGTAATGCTGAAATCATTGGGGCTTCGTGTTCAGCTGGGTCACCCACCAGGGACCATATACTATAATCAGAAAGCGGCAGCAGAGATGACTTTGTTATGATCAACACAAACAGAATACACAAGATAGGTTTAGACTTCTGTGGATGTGAGCAGGTGCAAACACATTACAAGCAGCTTCTTCAATGCTGCTGGTTTCCCATGACCACCTTGGAGCCTCAGACTATGGTGACAGTCACAGTGCTCAAGGCCTTGCATCTACTCTCACTGGAATCCAAAGTGTCCACTTATGAATTTTACTCTAGCCTCATGTACCTTATAGACAACACAGGTCTGGAGGAAGTCAGAGTAAGTCTGGAGGCATTAATTTACACCTCATTTCTGATAACCTTTAGGATCACTATGTCGTGTTCATATGCATGACATGGGAATTCTGCCACCTAAGGCAGTTGAAACGTGCTGGCCAAGGGCATGACCAAAAAGGGATTGATGTCACCCAAGAAGGTGAGTGTGCTGTAAAATGCACTGCCTGCCATCATCCAGGCATCAACTTGCCATTTGGCTGGGAAACAGTTCTGCCAGCAATTGGGTAAGTCATCACAGGGTCTAATATATGACAGTTAACTTAAATAATCTAGTTGGATCTATGTACTGTTCATTGCAATAGATGCAAATTTTTGGTTCAAGTGGAAAACCGTCTCATCTGATCAGACTGATCCAAGTCTCAATTGAGGCTGGGCATACTTTGTTGAGGAATAATCCTACAAAACATACCTGGCAGACTGCACCCATACCACTCAAGAAGTTAGTAACCAGACAGATATTCAATCATACAGTTTGACTGATACATCATTAGAAAAGCACTTGTGTTGGTCACAGTGCCATCAATATGGCTGACTCGAAATCATCTCAGGGATTTACTGCGATGGGTGTGGGGACTGTAGACTGTGCTCACCATGAAATGAAGTTACCCAACGGTGTAGGGGATCTTCAGAAGGGAGAGAAGTGTGTTTTATTCTTGCATTGCTGTCATTTTGTACTCATTGTTTAGATACGTTAACATGCACTACCTTGTCTTTTCAGCTGTGGCACATTTTGCCCTCCTGATGTTCAACTTTTCTTATGATATCATGTGCCAGTGGCATAAGAAGCTTTGGACTCATGTATCTACAATTCCTGATCCCATCCATCCAAACCCTGTCTCCAAGGTTGTCCAGTTTTTCATACCCAAGTTCCACCTGAAAGCTTACATCCAAAGTTGTCAAACATCTTTTTCATTCAATTTTACTCATTGGGTTGGACATAGCGATGGAGAAGCGCCTGAATATGGTTGGGCCAACTTTAACTATGTAGCATCAAGCATAAAGGAGATGGGCCCTGGGTCACGCCGGGATCATCTTGATGACCACTTTGGCAATTCAAATTAGAAGAAGCGTATTGGACTTGGTATGTGGTCTATTCTATCCTTTTGTTGCTATAACTGGGCATGATATTAGGGAAGACTATGTTACACAAACTGACAGAAGCACTGAAAAGCACACAAACCCATTGCCAGGAGCTTGATGAGCTCCAGAGTACCATAGAAAGGAGTCAACTAGTGAAATGGCTCCATGAAGTACAGGAATGGGAAGAAGACAATATGAAACCTAATCCATTTGAGAGTTGGAGTTCTTGTCAGTTCTTATCACAAGCATGTGGCCATGCCACTCACCCTTCCATTGTTGCAAACTAGCCTTAATGCAGTCTGCTGTAAGACTATGTCTTGCAGAACAGGAAGCACAGGATCTTCAAGAATACATGGACATATTGCTGCATGTGGATATATTGCCTCTAGTTCTGATGTCATCTGGTCTAGATATCCAGGACTTGGAGTAAGTCTCATTAGGTTGATATGCTTGGACACACATCTGACAATTGACCATCAAAAGGTGCTGACTGGCTAGTGATAGCACTGCATTGGGAATTCATGGATGCAAGGCCAGCTACTGTACATGCCTTCAGTTACCACACTGCATGTGACAGGCAGCCCCACAGATACAGCTGATCATGATGTCCACAGACCTGAAACCATCAAACTCTTGTTACCTTCAGAACTACCTCCAGAGATCCCTTGTAGCAATTGATTGAAGCTGATCAAGTAGGAACTACATTACACGTAAGCCAATGATGCACTCAATGATGTTCGACGTAGCATTCAGCTTCATGCCCACCTCAATATCTTTAAGACAACAAATATTCATGGTCAGCACACTAATACACATGCTCACAGTGCTCTTGACTATGCTGAAAAGAAGAAATGTGAGAGCAAGGTGAAGTATAATGCAGCACAGCTAGCATTACTCATGCTAGATGGTTCACTCAACAAGTTTGGTTGGGAGGAAACACTTCATCCATTGTGCAATAATGACATGAGACATATGACTGATATGTTAGACGGTCAGACAGAGGGGACAAGGAACTTATCATGGATCTGGAAAGTCCCCAAGTGTTTTGGGTAAGAGTGACGAGGATCTACAGGATTGTATGTTGGAGTTGCCATATCCATAATACCTTGTTGATCCTTTATAGGTTTGTGAGTCGAGTGGTGCAAGGCACATGTTATGCTTGGTCTGGGTAGGGCAAAGCATAGCCTCAGAAAAGCTTATGCTAAAGCTAAGGGTCTAGAGGACTGGACGGTGATAAGGCGTCACAGAGTCACTAGACAACAGTTAAGCGACTAGGACTATCAATGACCAGGCAATGATAGTTGGCTGGACCTAGAGTGACCAAAAGGCTAATGACCAATCAGGTCGAGGAACTGTTCACAAGACAGTGAACTTGGTTCCTGGAGACTAGAGTACTAGAGGACGAACTACCTGTTCAGAGCACGGATGGAGACTCAAAGAGGTGAGAGATGATGAAGAGAAAGTCAAGTGGATTGCTAGTCTAGAGGTACAGGTGGTAACTCTGAGGAGAACTAGCTTAGAGAAAGAAGACAAAAGGAAGAAAGAAAGGTTTATATACCTAAGGTATAGAAACCAATGGAATATGAAAGAACTAATAGTACACAGGATCGGTCAGTGAGATGACCAAATGGAATGTGATGGAATCGCATGGAATGTCCAAGAAGATGATGGAAGAACTACAATTAGGAGATGATGATGAGTCATCAGGCCGATGACTAAGAAGAAGTGAGTAATCATAGAAAAAAGAAATAATGTCCAAAATGTGTATGACTAAGCAAGAGAAAGGAATCGTAACAGTGCAAGCACATGAGGCTTGCTGGGCAGAAGAGGTGGTCCTTCTGAGAGAGGAAATGTGAAGAACTCTGGTATTTTTAAACTGGGAGAGGGAAGGGTGGTTACATCACGCTACCACTCATATGTTCAAAAATGAGGCTGAATGAGAGAGGTCATCTGCTTATGCCAAATGCCAAGCAGTGTTGCATGGTGCCATGGCAGATATATTCAAGTCTATGTGAGAGAATAGCAATCTTGAAGATGGCGAAAGTGAAGACTAGATGCATAACCATGTCTAACATACACTATATGATGTATCAGCTAGAAGATGTAGAAGCATCGAAACCCTACCATGATTGATGTATTACCCAGATAAATCACTTGCATAGGCTTGCAATGAGTAATGTATCATACAAGATGATGTATTAGTTGGAAGAAGCGAAGGCAAGGAAGGTCTACCATGATTAATATATTATTACATGGATCAACTGGATAAACTTGCAAAAAGTAATGTATCAGTGAGATGGGAAGAAGTGGAGACACAGAAAGCTTACCACAATTGATGTATTACATGGGTCAACAGGGAAACCCTGCATAAAGTAATGTATCAGTAGGATGATTGCACAGAGGAAGCATGGGAACATACTGTGGATGATGTATCACATGTGAATTTGAACCTACAGCAAATGATATATCAACTTCATTGTCGTGAATGATGCATACTGTCATTGATATATCACCCGGATCAAGAACAGCCCATCTTCAAAGTGATATATTAGTTGAGACAAGCAGAATAGAAAATATACCAGGAGTAATGTATTACATGTCAAGCAGGTGCAATCGGGAATGATATCTACCACAATTGATGTATCATACAGATCAAGCAAAGTGCATTTGACCCCACAGCAAGGGATATATCAGTCAAGGCAAGCAGGAAGTGAATGAAAATCCTACCGTGAGTAATGTATCAGTTAGATTGATGTATTTGAACTTGCATAAAGTGATATATCAGCAGGATCACACAAATGAAACATGGAAACATACTGTGGGGGATGTATTACATCAACCAATCAGGAAATGCAATACCTACTGCAATTGATGTATCACCCAGATCACATACAGGTGCAATCAAGCCTACAGCAAGGGATATATCAGTCAAGGCGAGCAGGGAGTGAATGAAACCACCGTGAGTAATGTATCACTTGGATCAACACTGTTATTACATTGACCAAATGGGAAATACAATACCTACCGCAATCGACTCTGTATCACCTGGATGGTGTACAGGCACAATCAAGCCTACAACAAGGGATGTATCAGTCAAGGTAAGCAGGGAGTGAATGAAACCACCATGAGTAATGTATCACTTGGATTGACACCATTATTACATCAACTGAATGGGAAAATTGAAATGTGATACCTACCGCAATCAATGTATCACCTGGATCGAGTACAGTGCAACTGACCAAGCCTACAATGAGGGATATATCAGTCAAGGTGAACAGGGAGTGAATGAACCTACCATGAGCAATATATCACTTGGATCAACACAGTGGGTGATCTATTACATTATCCAAACAGGAAATATGATACCTACCACAATCAATGTATCACACAGATCATGCACAACTGACCGAGCCTACAGTGAGGGATATACAAGGTGAGCAGGAAGTGAATAAAAGCCTACCATGGGGTAATGTATCACTTGGACCAGAGCGTGCATTTGAACTAGTGTGAAGTAATATATTAGTGCGATTGCACAAATGAACTGTGGAAACATACTGTGGTAATGTATCAACCAGGCTGACCAGTGCTCCGATGTATCACCCAGATTGTGTATTCAAATCTACATGAAGTAATATATCAGCTTCATTGGGACGAGAATGCAACCTACCATGGGTGATGTATTACCTAGATCAACCTTATAAACCAGGCCATGTATTACTGCAAGTCATACATCAGTAATATATCAGTCAGAAGTGAGAGACCACATGATCCTCCATGTTTCATATATTAGTAGAATTGATGTACCACACCTCAGTGGTAATTAACATGGTTTTCATATATCATTATCACTGCATAGACTGAAAGGATTTACTCAAATATTCAGAATAGACTATGAAGAAACCTTCTCACTAGTAGCACAGTTCAAAACCATTTGACTACTGTTCACCCTAGCCACTCTCAATGATTGGGAGATGGAAGCACTTGATATCCACGTCCTACTCGAAGCAGAGAACGAGATGAAGGAGGGCAGGAACCGTATCGTCGAAATGTTCACAGTACCGC
>JBBPTF010000662.1:0-12403 GCA_038094015.1 Phylloporus cf. gajari
TCTTGTGACCTGGAGGAATGGTGGACCAGGGAACAAGTTTATACACACCCATATTCTGCAATGACTTTAATTCCTCATGCAATGCCTCATGCCATTCATCTGCAAATTCTGACCACATAGCTTTATTATATGATATTGGGTCACCAGGATAGTGCAAGTGGGAGTCAGCTGGTATTGGTGTGTGGTCAGGTTGTGACCCATCATCCTCGTCCTTGTCTGGTTCACATCCCAGTATTGCAGACAGGTCATCTGACTCATCAATTTCTACAAAGTGTACCAGTAGTGGGTGGTTAAGTCCAAGTGTTTCAGAACTCTAAAGTATTCGACCACTCTGTTGAGTGCATCCTTATTAGATACTCCCCAGACTCCAAGGCATACCAATTGTTCTACTGTATGATGGGCAAGGTGATCACCAGCTTCAACATCTCTTTCATTGAATCTCACCAGGACACCAACCCCACCCTGCCTATAGCCACTGCACCTGAACCTGTGACTCCCATCACACACACAGTGCACAAGACATGCTGGGAAGTTCTAGTCAGATGTGTATCTCCTTGGCTGACATCTCATGCATTGACATGCTTGCAGAAATGGTGGTTAATATCATCCCTGTAATCACAACAACTAATGTCATCATCTCTGAGTTGATTGTACTCCAAGCATTACATCTCCTACATAAGTGGTACACTGCACTCAAGAACATGTATGTACAGTTCAAACCAGTTGTACCTCTCAGCACAGTCAACCCATTTCTGCCAAGTCAGAATTGTGGTCTGTGCCAGGATACACCAAGGTGCAATGTGACCCTTTGTGGCTGACACTCCATGAGCTCATAGATTGTATCCTAGGTCATGGTGGTGACAACAATCAAAGTACTGGCCCATGGGAGTATGAGGACAAGCACATACTAAGTGATCTGGACTGGAACAACTATGACAATCACACACTCAAAAGCCTTGGCATGACTCATGGCAAGCTTTTAACCATGATGGATGAGGGGGAATGGGGTATGATTGCTGTCAGTCTCCATGTGTGGCATATTTCTGTGAATGTCTTGACAACTGACAGATAGATGGGACAGGCCAAATCATGGAAGTGAGGAATCGGCATTGATCCTGCCAACAATGTCACTGAAACCACCATTCCAGTCATGGCTGAAAGCCTCACCTCCACATGTGGTGTCTATGAAGTGAAGTGTACCTGATGAGGATATTGCAGAGGTCAAGCCAGTGGACAAGCCAATCAAGACCAATGACATGGGCAACTTCAAGCAAGAAGCAGCAGTTGAAGAAGGATGGGTTGATCCTTTTAGATGGAGCAGATGATTGGATGACAGACAATATAGTTGTGATTGATTGATCTTTTCTTTCTTTATGTATCATGCTGATCTTTATGTTGCTTTCGATGTGTTGAATTTTGAAAATGGTTCATTGTTCTCATTCCTTATTGCTTCATGAGCTCATCCTGACTCTGACAGATGATGGTAGTCAATAATTGTCTACAGGTGTACTTGTGCTTATGGTATACTCTTTTTGTAACTGCAGTAGAATGGTACCCAACTGAGTCATTTGCTTCCATTTCCCTATCACTGTGTGACCTGAGCTACATATAAGGAAAAAGAGCGACAAAGTCCCCCAGATAGCAGTGCAAAAGTGGATCCTAGTAGGCAACCAATGACTTCAGTCTTTATTGTAAATCATCACTGCTACACTCCTGCTTACAGGTTGGAATGGAACACAAAGGTAGAACTAGAGCACATAGCTTACCTCCTCTCTACACTCTGGCAAAATAAAAACAATATGAGAATATACCAGAGGAATTTGAATCGAGGCAATACATGTTCACCTCTCAAGGAACCTGTGCAGTGAACTCTGTACTTTCAAACAAAATGATCACATCAAAGTTGATCCCATAGTAGGGCCCTTGCCCCACAACTTCCTCCTTGGAATCAAAGTTTTTGCCACTTCACACAAGTCAAACCAGATGTTGCAAAGGGTTGAGAACAACTCTAAAGTAATCAGCTCATAGCACAACCAAGCAGTCATTCATGGTCTTACCTTTGTCACAATCAAGCTACTATGGGTCTGATAATGTGCCTCAGTAGCACTAGATGGCCAAGGTCTTAATACCCAATTTGGACTATGTTGTCCTGAGGAGAGAGAAAGGACAATGGAATTCCTTTTTCTCACTTACTTGAACACCCTGGGGGGAAAAGTACAAATGTCAGCACAAGACTCAGATCTACAATAAGGCCAACTAGCTCTACAAAGAATTCCTTGAAAAGCATCTGAGACAACAAGCTGTCCAGCTGCATTCATGTGCTATGTTACTTGGCAAAGTTAATGTTGATGCACTTAATGCCATTACAACCAAAGACCATCAGCTCCACAGGTTCATTCTTGATTGTGAGAAATTCATCCCAGAGTGCCTCCCTGCCTGTGCCAAAGCAGTTGGGCACCCTGTTGAGACCTTGTACACCATCATTGACCTTAATGGCATCAGCCTCAGCTTGTTCTTCAATGTCCAGGATTATATTATAAAGACTACTAAGAATGGGCAGAATTGCTATCCAGGGTGCATGGGAAAAGTTTACATTGTCAATGTGCCCTGAGTATTCCATACTGTGTGGTCAATTATTTAGCCATTATTGCATATGGTCAAGATCAACATCATTAACCATGGGGTAGTGGTCAAGGAGAAGTTGCTCGTCCAGATTCCGGTAGAAAACTTGCCAGTCAAGTATGGTGGAACATGTCAGTGTGTTGGGGGCTGCTCACTGAGTAATGTAGGGCTGTGGAATCTGCAGACAGGGGACTGGGAGATACAATGGATCCTGTAACAGGAGAGGATGACCTGATTATCTGGCAAGATGTTAGCAGACACTGGGCCACATAGCACTGATTCAGTAGGGAAGTCTGTCTTGTTCTCTTGATTGATTCCATGACCCAGTTTATTACCTAGCAATCTTATAGGGAGTATTGGATAATGTCTTGGGGTGTACAGACATTTGCTCCATTCAGACAGGACACCCATGATGCTGGATGCTTGTTACTGAGGTTGAATGATGCAGGTTGTCAGGCTCAGATGGACTGTCTGCAAAAGCTGATGATGAAGACCAGATTGGGAGGTGGAGAAGTTGCAACTCACTGTATAGTCTGTATCAGGGTAACTTTCATATAGACTTGTTGTAGAAGTGTCTCATAGCTATGGAATCCAAAAGCGTGTTACACAGCAATCATCTGGGTTACAGTCATTATGAAGCCTTGAGGAAATGAACCAGCTGAGTGGTATTCAGTGTTGAGACATTGTGGAAAAATCAGAGGTCTGTCACTAGATGTCTAAAACCAAATTTGATGCCACTTACACTATCCAGCTTCAGTCACTCATCCAGCACTGTGAGCAGTAAAAATATTGTTATCTAAATTGGATAGGATGTTAATGCAATTCAGAACCATACTAGTAGCATGACAGGATGAATTGTGGACATAACTCAGGGCTGCCTCATGACAGTAATGATGCAGTGTAAGACTTGATGTCAAGTTGAATTCCTCATTGGCTAGTGCTATGGTGCATAACTGATTGATTGATTGGTGGAGTAATAACATGTCATTGATAAGGTGACTGAAAAGAAGTCAAGTGCCATGAATATGAGGAGAGGCCCATTTGACTATAAGACTCAAAGTTACCAAAGTCCATGTTGGACTGCATGATCAGGCAATTGTTATTGATCTTGACAGGAGACACTGGATCCTACATCTGGCATGGGAGCATTGCATATGCCTGTCCTGGATTGTACTGTGGGCATGGTACATTCCATGACCAAATACATTATCTGTTCTTTTAGAAAACAGTGTTTTATTTTAGGAATGCATGGTACACATGACATATCTGTCTCATATCTTGCACAGTCGAAGATGTATCATTGAGTTGCAATTTCAGACCCTAGCATTTTGGGGCTATCATATTTCACAAAATAGCATTGTTTGACAAGTATGTATGTGTGGTAGCCCTTTTTATGTGAATTCCATAGTGTTGGTCTTGAGAGTGGCTATTTCATTGTGTGTTGTTGAGCAGTGTCCTAGATGTGGATGTAAGGGAAGGGTAAGGAAGGGAAATGATACAATATGCACAAGTGGACTAGGTCAAGAGTACATGACCTATGATGATGTGAACAAAGACACTGCCATGGAATGAGTGAAAAAAGAGTATATACCTGGTCAAGAACACCAAAATCAGAGTGTGTATGATAGAATAGGGCTTTGGGAGTTGAACGTGACCAATTGGGTAATTGCTGCTTCTTGTCAAGGTGGTGGGCCATAGCTTCCCTCTTGGTTCCATATTGACAATGAATGGTATGTACTACTAACATGATAAAACCACATGGGTGTTGAGTGTTTGAGGAGATCTCCAACCCTTTGAAATACTCTGAGCTGTTTCAATGTTGGTAACTTAGGGTGTGTATGCATTAACTTTTACAGAAAATGGCTTGGAGCAGCTTGTCAGTGGTGGCAAGGATAGGGTTCAGGCCTTCAAGTATGGCAAGTGAGAGATGGTAAGCATGTAGTGATGATGCCAGTGGAAGGGAGTATTGTGTGCATTGCTACTTCATGAGACAGCAGATGGATCACAGGTGGGACCTACAAGTAGGGTGAAATGTTCATCTGAGATGTAAAAACCCACCAGTGAGTCTTTGCAAACAAATCCATGGACATCAAAGACATCAATTTCTCTCCTAACTCAATGATACACCTTGTCTCTGCTGATGGCACTGTCAACACAGCCACCATTTAGGATGTTGTATTGCACCAAAAAGCACAAACACTCTGTCATGGGGTGCAGGTCTGTGAAGTAAAGTACTCTCTACAAGGTGACTGAATTGCAACAGTTGTGGATTCAGAATCTGTCTGAGTATGGGATATAAATGATAACTGCACCTATGTTGTCAGACTGCATGTGTCTTTCACTTCAGATCTACTTTGGTGCAACAATCACCTCTTTGTTAAATCACCAGGTGGTATAATCAAGAAAATTGATGTGAATACCAGGTCAACCATCTTGAAGTGCCTAGTTTCTTGGGGTGATGACTACTCATACATTGCCCTACTGTAATGTAGAAAACTTATTGCATGGAAAACTATTGTCTTTTTGGATACTGTGACACACACCCAATTCACTCCCATTCAACTTACCCATTACATATACAGTGAGCTCAAAAACCCTTTCAATACTAACCTTGATAGCAGTGCACGAAATGCACTGCCAAACACTGTGAGAATCATGCTTACCTTTGGTGGAATTATAAATAGTACTTACTCTTGGCTACAAAATTGTCCCTTGGGTCATGTGATTTGGTTCATACTGTGGAGATATCATTATTTCATGTCAGCAATGTCATTGAAAGAGTTTTTGAGCTTTTGAATTTATAGTTAGAATATTGTTGAAATCATGTGATATTTGACATTATTTGGCCATACAAACAGTGATCCATATGTAAACAGTATGTCTGAGTTTTAAAAAGTTCCCACACTTGTTTCATACCCACTATCATGGTTAGATCTCTTTCTCTTACTCAACAAGCCAATATCCTTTCTCTACTTGATGCTGGTCATTCTGGTGAAGCCATTGCTAAGCAAACTGGTGTTAGCCCTTCTACCATATCCAGGCTTTGTTCTAAGAAGCATTCTACTCTTCCCAAAGCTGTTGGGGGTCGTCCTTCCAAGCTTTCCTCTGTCAACATTCATCATGCTCAACATCTTATTACTTCTGGGAGAGCTGAAAATGCAGTTCAAGTGACCAAAGTTCTCACCAATATTATCAACCAGCCTCTCTCTGCCAGTACAGTTTATCTTCACTTGAAGAAATCTGGTATGAAAGCTGTGGTCAAGTCCAAATGTCCTATTTTCTCTGTCAGACATCGCAAGGCTTGTTTGGACTTTGCAGTAGCTCACAGAGATTGGACTAACGAGGACTGGAAGAAGGTAATATGGTCAGATGAGACCAAAATCAACAGGTTAGGGTCAGATGGGTGCAAGTGGGCATGGAAAAAGACAGGTGAGGGACTCAGTGATAGACTGGTACAAGGAATCCTTAAATTTGAAGGGGGTTCTTTGATGATGTGGGGTTGTATGACTTGGCAGGGAGTTGGCTTTGCTACTAAGATTGATGGTAGGATGGATGGGGACCTCTACCTTCAAATTTTGAAGGATGAGCTAAAACAAACCCTAGAGCACTATGAGCTCAATCCTCCTAATGTCATCTTTCAACAAGACAATGACCCCAAGCATACTTGTAGAAAGGTGAAAAAGTGGCTAGAAGAGCAGGAGTTTCATACTATGGTGTGGCCTGCACAGTCTCCTGACCTCAATTCCATTGAACATCTTTGGGGATGGCTGAAAAGGAGGCTTGCAGAGCATGAACACCTTCCTAAGGGAATTTTGGAATTGTGGGACAGGGTTTAGGTGGAGTGGGAGAAGATACCAGTGGAGGAGTATCAGAAGCTAATTGAAAGCATGCCTAGAAGGGTTCAGGCAGTACTTAAGGCAAAAGGAGGCTATACCAAGTACTAATATCCTATCCAATTCAAAGGCTCAAAAACCCTTTCAATGACATTGCTGACTTGAAATAATGATATCTCCACAGTGTGTGAACCAAATCACATGACCTAAGAGACAATTTTGTAGCCAAGAGTAAGTACTATTTATAACTCCACCAAAGGTAAGCATGATTCTCACAGTGTTTGACAGTGTGCTTCACACACTGCTATCAAGGTTAGTATTGAAAGGGTTTTTGAGCTCACTGTACTCAATTGCATGCTCTCCACACTGCCAGCTCCTTGCAGTTGCTGCGGAGGTGAAAATTGTCATAAAGGTTATATCATCTGTCACATTTCATCCCCTCTTGGTACATTTCATGCTCCATCTCCAAACTGTCTTTTCTGCTTCTCACCATCATCTCACATTTCAGAAGCCAGAACTTGACATCAACAATGTCATATTTGATGTGTGGAAAGACAGTCAACTCATGGATGCAGAAGCATTGCTATCTTCAGCCATCCCAACATTGGAGAATAGGTACTATGTGCTCACTACTTGAGCTCTTGTTTGGGCATGCTTGGGACAGTGCAACACACCATTTGTTGATGTTAAGGAGGTATTTATTGCTACACCTTTAGATACATGGATGCTGTCATCATTTTAAATCAAGTCAATCAAAATCCAGAGATCCATCATTGGCTATATTGCAAAGTGTGTTGTACTTGTACAAAAGGGGAAACAGACAGCAGATGTTGGGTGTGCAATATTGCATCTCTGCATTTCCCATCAGATCATGGTTCCATTTCCCCTCTCATCAAGGTGTGTGATGATGTCCAATGTTAGCTGCTTTTTCAGGTCATTGTCCTCTTTATGTCCAGAAAGTATGAAGGTGCAATATTACACATTGATGCCCTTGTTACTGACCTGTGGGTGGACCCAGTGATGTATCTAGTCCAGGTGTGTGAATGCTATCTTTATATTCTGTAGTGTGATTATTGATATTCCAAAAAGGCATACATGTACTTTCTTTAAGTGTGCAATCCAGTTGTTTTTCAAGGGAGCACAAATCAAACTGGGTAACCCCATTTGTCAACCCCAACTGATAGTCTCATTGGTATGTCTCAAGTCTTTCATTGTGGATCAGAATTGATTTGAATGTTACAGATCTTTGGATGGAAATTTGATGGCCTTGCAACTGCAATCCAAGAGTGCCTTTGTGAGGCCCTCTTGACAGTGGGTTGCCTGGAGGAGACTTGCAAGTCTATACACACAGTGAATGAAGAGACCAATGTGGGTTTCTGGTGAGTATCTTTCCAATAGCCATGTCACTATCATCATTATCAGACATTTGTTATAGTACTAGAAGTCCTTGAGTATAGCTCTGTGAATGTTACATTATACAGTTGCATTATCATTAAACCCTACTAACTTACAAGACATGCTAGCTAAGCAAAGCAAAGCATATTGTAAGATCACTCCTAAGCATTCTTGACAGAGGGACAGTCATACTAGGATCTAGTCAAATGTCTTGTCAGTGCTTAGGACAAGAATACTCAGGTCTGACAAGTCAAGGATGGCAAGAAACTAGTGACAGTAGCAATACCATGAGAGTATGCAAATTGTATTGCTGTCTCCAGGAACAGTGAATGTATTGCATGGGAACAAGGAAGCTGGATTTTATGTTTGGGATGTGATGATCTTTGAGCAAGTCTTTCCAGACAAGAGCAAACAGGACAATATTGATGGCAGTGACTTTTCATTGGATTCCACTCTTCATATCTGCTCACCATACTCAATGAGGATAGCTGGGAGTGGATAGTCATCACTAAATACTCTTGTAAAGACAGACAGGTTGCAATAGGGAGTAATAAATCCATATGGGTCTTGAACCATGGTTACCTCCTTCTCTAGCTTTAAGTGTTGCTTGCTTGGGTGTGTTCCCTCTGCTGGCACAACACTGACCAACTCTTGGTCATCACCCATGCACCTTATCCTAGCAAACAAGTATGTGTAAAGCAACAGTCATGAGTGTGCAAAACAGTCATTTGAAGCAAAGTAAACTGGTAAACCATGACTCATCATCTCATTGGTATGCTCAGTTCTTTCACTATGTATCACAACCTGATTTCATACAGATCACTGGATGGAAATTTGTGAATCATGCAACTACAATCCAAGGTCACCTTCATGAGACCAAGAACTAGAACAGATCAATTTTTAACAGTACTGTAATCTGACATGAGATGCAACATAACCATGTAGTCCTTAATCTTGATTCTCCTTAAGAAATTGACCATATCACCACAGGATGCATGAATTTGAATCCACAATAGCCTGATGTCACCTGTTTAACCATGCTCACTCTCACCCTCTACTCACCTTTGATGCAAATGAGATATACTAGGAAACCATCCTGGAAGTATTTCATCACTGCAGTTCTCTTTGCCTGCAGAGTCTCTTCTCACAGTGTTAACTCAGCTGCATTGGGCTTATCCTCATCCTCATCCACAGATTTAAGACACATATATTATCAGGCCAGGTTCAATTTGAGAACAGAGACTACTAGGAGATCTAGGAAGAACTGGAACATGTTCCAGGTGTGCTGGTTCCATGAACAGCATAGGTAGCACTGTGTTGGGTGCTTCACTAAATGATGTATCTCTGATGTAAAGGTAACTGTGGTCACCACCAGCCTGTCTGCTTTGAGGTTATAATAAAAGTGTTAGTCATCAGCCCTAGAGTTCTCTCTTGGCTTGCAGCACTTGACAGGGTGCTCAAACAACAGAATGTTCAACTTGCCATTAACAAACATGTGACTGGGCGGCAGTGACACCATGATCCACCTTATCTAGTCAGCTGTGTGAATGATCAAAGCCTTGAGACTGCCCTACACCATTCTACATACCTCACAGATCAGGTCTATGACCATGTGGAAGATCAAATCAGACATGCCGTCATCAATAGGTTTGGGAGGGTTAGGCAAGTCAAAACAACCAGGACTGTGTGCAAGGAAAGAGTTGAAGGAGGAGCCATACCCATGCCAGTCAAATAATGACAGATTGCCAGTGTGTTTAATAATCTTGTCTTGCAGACAAAGGAAAGCATTAGGTCCTTCTCTGTAGACAATGGGCAAGCTCACATTGAAGATACCAAGAAGACAGTATGCAATATCTTCCACTTTTGTCATCTTCCTGTTCTTCAGCTAGCACAATCTTGTGATCAGATCCTTTGCCCCAGGCTCAAATGCCTGTATATTCTGAATAGAAACATGGGTGGACCTACTCAGCACAGCAGCCCAGATAGCATTCTGGTGGTGATCCAAAAGGCAAGCTTGAGGCCTGAACAAAGAGATGTATTCTTCATCATCCATGTCATGATCCTGAACTTCTTCCAGAAATGTCCATTTTTTTGCTGTAAAACTGGAGCCATTTCAACATGAGCATCTCTAGCAACATCTAACCTCTGGAGGTCCAAGTTGATACAGCACCATAAGGATTATTGCCTGTCAATTTGCTAACATTGGAGAATACTTTGTTGAGAAGGGATTCCAAGGATGATGCATTGACTTGGGTATCTGGCTGCATGGTTCAGAGTGGGGGGAGTGCTAGATGCACAAGGCAGTCATGGAGTGAAAGGTACTATGGTGTATTAGATGGTGATTGTAGGGAAGATGTATGGGGCATCTTGATCTCTACATCATTATACTATTGATCACCCAAGGTTGGTAAATGACTGTCCTTGACATCATCCACATCTTCAAGATATACAATCATGAGATCACTGCTGTTATACTAGAGAAACATTGAGTTGATGGATTCCAAAAGCTCTGTGAGGTCACTCCTGTTAATGCAACAGGTGTTGGACCAGGCTCATCAAAACCCAGATTTCACAGTCACATAGCAGAACTCTTGGAGCTTTTTGATAAGATCATCTTTGGAAAAGGGTGCCATATTAGTGTGTCCTTCCCCTAGATATTTGCTGTCCATAGAGTAGATACTGTGGCTGACGGCTTGGACATCACTAAACATAGGCTCTGGACCTTGACAGTGGTGGGAAAGTATGGTGAATGCCAAGAAATTGTCAATGAAAACTTTGAGCTTGCAATACATGGGGCACTCAGATTCCAGTGGGCAAGAGCAATCTGGATCAATGGGCACCTTGGTGCTTCTTGCCTCCTGCACAGCAGCATTGAGTTTTGTCCTGTAATCCCATTGTGTCTTGAGCAGTGAAATGATCTGGGACTGTTCAAGGAGGAGCCTAATGTGGGTGTTTACAAGCCTGAAGTCATCAGGAAAAAAAAGAGACTTTAATAAGACTATATATAACATTGTCTATTATACCAAAACTAACTTTTTTTATCACTATGATTAAAACCTTGATCTGTAAATGTAGTTGCTAGAAGGGATGGTATATATATGATAAGACCATCATACTATTATATGTAGAAAATATATAATATCAATGGTAGAATGAAGACTATCAGATGAAAGCTGATATCTGCATATCTATCATGATAGATATGAGCTGACTTAACAAGACTGAATCTCTTCCTAATGGCTATAGCCACTGATAGCTAAGTTCAACAACAACATATAGACAAATGTAGTAATTACTGGTGGCCATGGCATATGTATTCAAAATATAGTATAGTGATAGATGTGACAAGCTCCATCTGTAATTGTATCTCATGATACTTGTGCTCACACAGGTCAAATAGGTAAATATAGTAATTGCTATCTCCTGATGTAATCATTGATGGCCATGACATATATATTCAGAATATAACATGGTGATGTATATGACAAACTCCATCTGTAATTGCATCTTGTGATACTTATACTCACATAGGCCAGGTAGGCAAATATAATAATTATCACCCCTCAATATAATCACTGATCATGGCATGTGTATTCAGAATATAGCATAGTGATATACATGACAAACTCCACCTGTAATTGCATTCTGTGATACTTGTGCTCACATGAGCCAGACAGGTGAATATGATAATAATCTCCTATTGATGTAATCACTGGTAGCCATGGTGTGTGTATTCAGAATGTAAAATAGTGATGAACATGACAAACTCCATCTGTAATTACATCTTGTGATGCTTGTGCTCATACTGGCCAGACAGACAGATATGGTAATAACCATCTCTTAAGATAATTATTGATAGCCATGGTACATGTATTCAGAATTACCATAGTGATAGACATGACAAACACCATCTGTAATTACATCTTATGATACTTGTGCTCACACAGGCCAGGCAGACAAATATAGTAATTAGCATCTCTTGATATAATCACTGGTAGCTATGGCATTTGAATTTATAATGTAGCATAGTGATGGACATAACAAACTCTATCTGTAATTGCATCTTGTGATGCTTATGCTCATACAAGGTAGATAAATATAGCAATGTCATCCTTTTTATACCTTCAAAAATGTCAATCAGAAGCACAATAGAAAGACTCTCATTCAACAGCAAGCAAATATATAATAGTTGCAAAATTATGTGGTAACTACTACCTACACAACTGAGGGTCCAGCAACAGACTCCACTGGCTCTCCATCTTCAGCAAGCCTTGCTTTATACTCTGTACATTTTTGCCTGTTGCATGACAAGACACTATTTTTCAAAGGCATGTGTTCAGAATCAACATATAAGGGGAAGATCTGCCTGCAAGATAGTATTAATAATTGCTCAGAAATAATAAGGAAATCAACCTGTTTTACCACATAATAAGCTGATCAACTTCTTCCCTTTCTTCTGAGTCATCTAGTAGTTTAAGAATGGAATTGTAAAAGCACTTAGAATCTG
The DNA here is from genome assembly GCA_038094015.1 of Phylloporus cf. gajari. Classification (NCBI taxonomy): domain Eukaryota; kingdom Fungi; phylum Basidiomycota; class Agaricomycetes; order Boletales; family Boletaceae; genus Phylloporus; species Phylloporus cf. gajari. Next base: position 12,358 of record JBBPTF010000662.1, read on the forward strand.
TTACTTGATCAGTGTAGGAGATTACTGTTGAGAATGTCTTATCTTA
>JBBPTF010000663.1:0-12401 GCA_038094015.1 Phylloporus cf. gajari
CTTCTTTCTGCACACACCATAGCTGTATGTCTGGCCGTCTGAAGAGCTCTATATCTTGTTCGGCTATCCGATTTGCTCTATCTACTGCAATACTGTACTCGCAAACTTAAATGCGAGGTCATTTCTGGGGGAGAATCTCGACAGCATGAACTTATCTGTGAGTGGGACAGCTTTCTCGGATAGACCGGCAACGCTGGCTTTTGCCCCGCTAGAGGTGAGCGTTCACACTCTTAAGCCAACATACGGCGATGTGACTGACATAGTAGGTCGTTCGGAGGATCACAGGATTGTCGATGTCTTCAGATGCTGACGTGTCCATAATATCGGGCAATCAAATTTGATTTGGAGACGGGCCTGTCCAAAAAAAAAACTCGGCCTAGAGAATTGACGTTCTCTACCACACATATCCATACTCTTTCCTTGGTCTTGGTCATCTATGTCCCCCTCCTCCTACATGAAGTTGTCCATGGAACGCATGTACTCTACCACTGGGCAGGTCTAGGATGTAGACAGGTTTGTACTCAGTCACTGCAGTGCATATACACAAGAGGGACGTATCGAAATTAAGACGATCGGTTTCTCGAGGAGACCTCGCATGGAATTATTGCAGCTTTCAAAAAGAATGGAATTAATACTGTTCCCTACCAGCAGCACGTACATTACGTATATATGCTGACGGCCCTACATCTCGAGGCCCAAAAGGCTTTATGGCGCGTTCAATGCTGCTCAATTTATTCCAACGCCGTACTCGCGAACCTGAGTGCAGTCGGGGACACAGCACATCAGCGCCCGGGACTTACTCGTGAGTGCAATGCCCCGCTCGGACGGATGGCGTGGATAGACGAAGCTAGCCTTTGCTCCTTCAAGCGTGAGTAGTAGAATCTACACTTGTCCCCTTTTTGTGATGGCCGTCATGGCATCCATACTCCTTAAATACTAGTGTTATCATGTGCATCAGGTTTGAACTTGCGAAGTGTTCTCACCACGTCGTGCTGGTATATGATAATTGCGGTGTTATCCCGATATTCGCATCAATAAACCAAAGAGATTGCTTGGAAGTTCCACTTCCGGAACGAAGGAATCAGCATCATTGGGGGCGAAGAAGTACTGGGAACCGGAGCCAGAAACAGTGTGTATCAAACCAATTGCTGCACGGAAATTCACATGTTCTGAGGTGCTAACGATTTGCTGATGCCATAGTTCGCCGAGTTGGGGTTGCAACCCAAAAGCAGCAAGGCGGGCTTTAGCGGAGTTTGGATGAACCGCATCACTTGCCCAGATCAGAAGTGCAGCTTTCCCCGGTAAGTTAAAAGCAACAGAGCACTTGTCTGTCGTGCACCCGGACTGACCGGGGATCAGTCCTTAAGGCCTTATAGATGATTACCGATTTTGACGCCGTAATAAATATGAGCAGTCATCCACTGATCCTGTGAACGTACGACAAAGAAGTTCTGACGACCATCTCAGCGCCCCGTTCAGCCGTTTTCCGTTTTCTAGGCATGTCGACCAACCCATATATCTGGCTGTCTGGACCGCTTTCCTCTTCGTTATACTTCTCCACTGTCATGTCGACAACACTTTATGGGTCCACTTGCATGCAAACGTTTGTCGTGTTATCTGGAACTAGTGATTGAAGCGCCTGCTCACCTCATCTTGAACAGCTTTTTCTACTATGTGCAGTAATGCCTACATACTTCCCGGACATTCTTTCCTTTACCCTGACCCTGATTCAGTTACCACGGTGATCCATTACGCTTCAAGATCTTCGTAAGCCAAGTTGTTAATGACCGGGCTTCATGACGTACCCTCTCTCCAATCGAGGTAGCAGTTATATGGTGAACTTCAGACTATTTCTTCTTTTTGGGGCGTCCCTGATCCGTCATGATAGTTTATTGAACACAATCCACGAGGGATTGATCGTTGCCGGAAGTCCGTATCACGACAAGTATGGCGGTTGGACCCTGGTTCACAATTTGTTCTCACAGCGTACAAATACATTGCGGCAGGCTTGGCGAACCCATCGTCAGCATTGAACTATCCTCCGTGAGTGATTGTCTCGAACAGTTTTCTCGTGCCATAATTACCTCCTAGGGAACTCAATGTGTGTGATTTTATTTGTGGTTTCCTCTGAAGCTCCGCCAACATGATGTAGCTACAGGGAGTCGCGACGGTAGTTGTCCAGTTATGCATATGTGCATAGCTATTACTGATGTACACAGTCCCTGGTCGCTGTGCTCTCCCAAGGGTTTCTGATGCATCGAACCTATATCTGTGCGTCCTCGCCTTTGTAATTTGTGTGCAGCTTATTTACGACCACCGTAGTCAGTGGAAGGAAGATCTTCACACTGCTTTTATGGGTGAGGCATCCGTACATGGAATAAATTCAAGTTTTGAGTCCTAGATACAGTTTATTCTGTCGCTAGTTCAGCTTGGTAAGGCCATCTGGCATTTTGAGAGTGACAACTGAATGCTTTTTAGTGCCCTGTGCGAGTAAGCTTGACCGGTCACTTCCTATCGTAACAACTTCTGATGATTATAATTGGAGTTTATATTGCAAAAGCGGTGTATAGCGCTGACGGGTGCGCTCACATCCACTTTTCTGCAGACCACCGTTTCTGATGTATATTCTTCATCTTTTCAGCAATCTACAAGACGTTGGTATCATTGTGCTTCATGACAGTGTGTTCAAAGTGTGTGACATCCATAACAATTTTAATGAAATTGCCAAACAATGTGCTTGCCACTGTTATAGTCCATACTCGCGTTGGGTCTCGCGGCCGCAGCCGTACAGGACATTCTTATTGCCGTCTTCTTGATTTTCTTGCTCGTCCGTGAGCGCACAGACACCAGCTTCGCAAGGTATGCATATTAATTTTGCGTTACCAAGCCTGAGTATCATATTTGGTTCCTGTTCGCAAGCACAACGCAAATGGTACAACGACTCATGGCATTCGCGGTGAATACAGGCGTCTGGACGGCAATGTTTGCATTATTGTCGCTCATCTTTGTGAGCTCTGGCCATAGTCTCTCGAGTCCTCGTGTGCTGACTTCCACTTCTCTCCGGTTGCGCTTGCACACTGGTAGCTGTACGTCTTGGCCTCAAAAAACCTTTATGTATTATTCCTCTTCTCAATCTGCCCGCTCTATTGCAATACCGTGCTTGCAAACTTGAATGCAAGGTCATATTTAACAGATAGAGCGGGTTCGAAACACGCAAGTGTGGAATTACTCATGAATGCGACGTCTTTCTCGGACAGACGGTCAAAGCTGGTCTTTTCTCAGCAAGAGGTGGGTGTTCACCATCTTAGCTGGAATACGACAGTTGAATTCGTGCTCACGGTGATGGGGTTGACGTGACAGGCTGTCCGGAAGACTGCAGACTCGGTTACACTTTCAGATACTGCCGTGTTCACAATATCGAAGGATAGTCGAGGTTGATTAGAGGCAGGCCTATTAGAAAACCATAACGCCTGCGAATCGATTTTCCACAGGATCTACGTATCAAATACCTTTACTATAGTCTCGTGCATTCTATATATTTCCTTTCCTATTCACGGAAAATGCGTGCACTCTACCTCTAAGTAGCAGGGTGGTCCAGAACTTGGATGGGTTTATCTTCGGTCCATGCTACAAAGGTCTACCGATTTCGGATAGTCAGCACATACACAACAACCTGCACAAAATAAACGGTAATGAATAGTGTATTCCCCTCTTGATCAGCAGCAAGATGCCTGAGTACTTAGGAAGGGTCATACCTTCCCGGTTATACTATGCTGAAAGTTTTGGTAGGCCCGCGGAAGCCAGCCATAGCCAACGGCGGAATCATAGACAAGACCATGCTCTATTGGGACGATGACGACGTACGGGTACCAGAGACGCCAATATTGTGACTATGATATTGCCGACGTAAGTGTATCGTGTGTGTGCCCGTGTGTGCCTGACTTTGCATGGGCTTACCCGTCCACAGCATTAAAGAGGCAGGAAGCGGGGATATCATGCAGTAAGAGCAAAGGGGGCGAATTGTAAGAACAGAGTGAAAGCGAGCAGCCATGGCTAAGTAGCCAGGGACAGGCTGCTAGCGGAGTTTAGATGAGGTCGCAGCTGCGTTTATCCTAATAAAGGATTTCGCCACCATACTTATAATAAGCCCATCATCATGCACGGGCTGATTGGACCAGTACATGGATACGGTGCATATATGATCACCGGCAATTCATTCCCGCACGCACAGCGTAATAATATGAACGCTCCACTGGCCATGTCGAGGTACGACCAATATTATAATTACCCATCGTCACTTTGTTTATTCGTTTCCAGGCATGTCGACCAACCCATATATCTCGCTGTCTGGATCGCTTTACTCTTGGTTGTACTTCTCCAATGTCATGTCAACCGTATTTTATGCTTGCACTTGCATGCAAACGTGAGTCATGTTGTCTGCAATCAGTGAATGGACTGGAGCCTGCTTACCTCTTCTTGAACAGTTTTTTCTATTATGTACAGTGAGGCCTTCATACCTACCATCCGTCCCTTCGTCTACATTGACCTGATTCAGCTACCCTAACGATCCATTGCGCTTCAAAATCTTTGTAAGCCAAGTTGATAATGATTGACCCTCATAACGTACCCTCTCTCCAAGGTCGCAGTTATATGGTGAATCTCGAATTACCGTTACTTCGGTTTGCGACATATCTTATCCCTCGTGATAGTATATTGGACACAATCCATGAAGGACTAACTATTGCTGGAAGTCTGTATTGCGACAAGTACAGCAGTTGAGCCGTGGCTCACGTTTTGTTCTCACAGCATACAAATACATTGCGGCAAGCTTGGCAAACGCATCGTCAGCATTGGACTACCCTCCGTGAGCGATCATCTCTAAGACATTTCTTACGCCGTCAATACTTCTTCTAGGGAACTCAACGTATGTGATTTTATCTGTGGTTTCCTACGGTTCGCTCACATGACATAGTTACAGATAATTGTGACGGTAGCTATTCATCTTCATGTGCAGATCCATTACTGATGTCTACAGGCTGTGGTCGCAATGCTCTCCCAAGGGTTTCTGATGTATCGAATATACCTTTGTGAGTCTTCAGTTCTGTAATCTGTGTATAGCTTGTTTATGACCGCCGTAGTCAGCGGAAAGAAGATCTTCACGCTGTTATTATGGGTAAGGTATTTGTGCATTATGTATTTTTAAGCCTTTAAGTCCATGGATGTAGTCTATTCTGTCATCGGTCCATGTTGGTAAGGCCATCTAGCATTTTGAAGGCGATGTGTACTGAGTGCTTTTTAGTGTCCGCTACAGGTAAGTTTAATTGGTGACCTCTTGCGATGACAACCTCTGATAGCTGGTATTTGAGTTTATGTTACAAAAGCTGTGTATAGTACGAACGGGTGTGTTCACATCCCCTTTTCACCATATGATGTACAAATTTTATCCTTTTAGAAGTCTGCGAGATGTTGATATAACTGTGCTCCACGACAATACCTTTAAAGTGCGTGCACAGATGCCCATCATGATTCGAATGACATTACTAAATAAACACTACAGACCATAAGCACGTTGAGTCTCGGGGTTGCGGCCGTACACGATGTCCTGATTGCCACCCTCTTGATATTCTTTCTCTTCCATGAGCGTCCGAACACCCACTTTACAAGGTATGCATACCAGCATTTACGTTGCTGAACCCGAGGGTCACCTTCTACTTGCAAGCACGGGGCAAATGGTGCAACGCCTTACAGCCTTTGCGATGAATACTGGCACGTGGACGGCGTTATTTGCATTGTCGTCGGTCATCTTTGTGAGCATCGTCTGGCCCTAGTTTCATCGCGTTCTGACGTCCACTTCTTTTCCCTCGCACGTGCACACATACATCGGCAAGCTGTACGCCTTGCCCTCTAGTAGCTTTTACGTCTTTTTCGTTTTTTCAATTTGCCCGCTGTATTGCAATACTGTGCTCGCGAATTTGAACGCCAGGTCGTATTTGAGGAAAGGCGGGGGTTCACAACTCGAAAGTGTGGAATTATTTGTGAATGAAAGATCTTTCTCAGACAGACAGACGAAGCTAGTCTCTGCCCTGCCAGAGGTACGTGTCCATACTATTGGCCAGAATACACTGATCGTGATCGTGCTCACGATGATGTGGTTGACATGGCAGACTTTTCGGAGGACTGCGGTGATGCCTCCAGGCGCCAACATGTCCACAGTATTGGAGGAAGGTCGAGGTTGATTGGATATTTGCCTATTCGGAAAACACAGCACCTAGCGAATCGATGTTCTTCACCATATATCAAATCCTATTGACATCGTCTTGTGCATTCTATGTATTTACGCCTGTACAAAGCTGTTCACAAAATATGTATGTGCGAGTTTTTCTTTAGTCAACAGCACTAAAGGAAGCCTTATCGATTGAGAACAACCAGTTCATCAGCCAGAATCTGCAAGGAATAAACAGTGAATACAAGAGAGGCTACCGAGAGTATATATTCCCCTCTTGATCATTACGCGGCGAGACGCTTGCAATGCTTGGGATGGATGTATATACTATCACACCTGCCGAGAAGCCTTTGTTAAACCCACAACAGTACTAAGAGACTTCAATCGTTAATCAAATCACGACTGGGTGAATGTAGAGGTGGTTTGGTCATTATCGGACAGACAGTCAAAGCTTGTCTTTTGTCAGCGTGTTCACCATCTTAGCTGGAATATGATGACAGTCGAATTCGTGCTCATGATGATGCGATTGACGTGACAGGCTGTCCAGAAGACGGCAGAGTTAGTGACACTTCTAGATGCCGGGGTGTTCACAATATCAAAGGATAGTCGAAGTGGGCTTGTTAGAAACCATAACGCCTAGCGAATCGATTTTCTCCACTACATATCAAATGCCTTTGCTATATTCTTGTGCATTCTATATATTTCCTTACCTCTGGCATGGAGCTGGGGGTGCACTCTGCCTCTGAGTGATAAGTGGGCCCAGAACTCAGATGGGTTTATCTTCGGTGCGTGCCACAAAGGTTTGCCAACTTCGGATAGCCAGCTCATCAACAAGAACCTGCATGAAATAAACGGCAATAAATAGTGTATTCTCTTCTTGATCAACAGGAAGATACCTGGGTGCTTGGGCAGAGTACCTTTGTGATGCCACACTGAAAAGTTTTGGCAGGCCCGCAGAAACCAGCTATGGCCATTGAACGGCGAACACACAAGCGGACAGGTAAACTAGACCACACTCAATTGGAGCAACGACGGCGTACGGGCACAACAGATGCCATATGCTTGACTGTGCATGGGTTTACCCATCCACAGCGGTAAAGAGACCTACGAGTCAAAATACGGCCTTCTTAAACGCAGAGGTAGCTTTCAAGTGATGGATATTTAGTCAGACAGTGAGAGCAAAGGAGGCAAATGTGAGAACGGACAAGATGAATCAATGAAAGCGAGCAGGCTGAAGCGGAGTTTAGACGAGATCGTAGCTGCGTTTGAACCGCAACTTTCCCCAAAGAATCTCGCCGACGCCAGCACCATCACGAACTGATCGGACCAGCACATGGACACGGTGCATATATGATCACCGGTTCATTCCCGCACGCACAGCGTAATAGATGTGGGCACTCTGACTCCACGGGCGCGTCAGGGTACGACCAAGATATAACTACTCCCTCATCATCTCGTTTACTCGTTTTCAGGCATGTCGACTAACCCGTATATCTCGCTGTCTGGATCGCTTTGCTCTTGGCTGTACTTCTCCACTATCTTGTCGACCATATTTTATGCTTGCACTTGCATGCAAACGTGAGTCGTGTTGTTCGCAACCAGTAAACAGACTGGAACCCGCTTACCTCTTCTCGAACAGTTTTTTCTATTATATACAGTGAGGCCTTCATACCCCGCATCTGTGCCTTCGTTTACCTTGACCTGATTCAGCTATCCCAACGATCCATTGCGCTTCAAAATCTTCGTAAGCCAAATCGCTAGTCATTGACCCTCATAATGTACCCTCTCTCCAAGGTCGCAGTTATATGGTGAATCTCAAATTATTATTACTTTGGTTTGCGACATCCCTCATCCCTCGTGATAGTATATTGGACACAGTCCATGAGGGACTAACTATCGCCGGAAGTCTGTATTGTGACAAGTACAGCGGTTGAACTGTGGCTCACGTTTTGTTCTCACAGCATACAAATACATTGCGGCAAGCTTGGCAAACGCATCGTCAGCATTGGACTACCCTCCGTGAGCGATCATCTCTAAGACATTTCTTACGCCGTCAATACTTCTTCTAGGGAACTCAACGTATGTGATTTTATCTGTGGTTTCCTACGGTTCGCTCACATGACATAGTTACAGATAATTGTGACGGTAGCTATTCATCTTCATGTGCAGATCCATTACTGATGTCTACAGGCTGTGGTCGCAATACTCTCCCAAGGGTTTCTGATGTATCGAATATACATTTGTGAGTTTTCACTTCTGTAATTTGTGTCTAGCTTGATTATGACTGCCGTAGTCAGTGGGAAGAAAATCTTCACGCTGTTATTGTGGGTAAGGTACTTGTGCGTAAAATATTTTCAAGTTCTCAAGACCATGAATGTAGTCTATTCTGTCATTAGTCCAGCTTGGTAAGGCCATCTGGCATTTTGAGAGTGACTTGTACTGAATGCTTTTTAGTGTCCGCTGCATGTAAGCTTAACTGGTCACCTTCTGCGATGACAACCTCTGATAGCTACTATTCGAGTTTATGTTGCTAAAGCTGTGTATAGTACAGATGGGTGCGTTCACATCCCCTTTTCACCATATTACGATTTCTGATGTATAAATTTTGTCCCTTTAGGAGTCTGCAAGATGTTGATATAATTGTGCTCCATGACAATACCTTCAAAGTGCGTGCAGAGACATCCATCATAATTCGAATGACATTGCTAAATAAACACTACAGTCCATAAGTGCACTGAGTCTCGGTGCTGCGGCCCTACATGACGTCCTGATCGCCATCTTTTTGATATTCTTTCTCTTCCACGAGCGCCCGAACATCCTCCTCACAAGGTATGTGTACTACCATTTACGTTTCTAAACTTGAAGATCACCTACTTGCAAGTACGGGGCAAATGGTGCAACGCCTCGCAGCCTTCGCGGTGAACACTGGCACGTGGACGGCGTTGTTTGCATTGTCGTCGGTCATCTTCGTGAGCATCGTCTGGCCATATTCTCATTATGTTCTGACACTCACTTCTTTCCCTTGCACGTGGACACATACACAATAAGCTGTATGCCCTACCCTCTAATAGCTTTTACATCTTGTTCGTTTTTTCAATTTGCCCGCTGTATTGCAATACTGTGCTCGCGAATTTGAACGCGAGGTCGTATCTGAGGGAGAGAGAGGGTTCACAACACGAAAGCAGGGAATTATATGTGAATGAAAGACATTCCTCGGACAAACAGACCAAGCTAGTCTTTGCCCTGCCAGAGGTATGCGTCCATACTATTGACCGGAATACAGTAATCGTGCTCATGATGATGCGATTGTCATGGCAGGCCGTTCGGAGGATTGCAGTGATGCCTCCAGGCGCCGATATATCCACAATGTTGGAGGAAGGACGAGGTTGATTGGAAGTGCGCCCGTTTGAAGAATAGATCGTCCAGTGGACCGAATCTCTTCACCACATATCGAATCCCACTGACATAGTCTCTTGCATTTTATATATTTGCTTTCTTCCTGTACGAAGTTATTCATGGAACATGTACGTACTCTAACTGACGTCGAAAGCAGTGTGTATCAAAGTAATTCTTCCGTGTACATGTTGAACGCCGACGAGTCACGATACTGGCATTGATGGCGAGTGTGGGAGAGTATGAATCGCAAGCCCAAAAGTAGAGAGCTGCCAGTCTTCGATCAGCGCCAGCTTCAGCAGAGTTCATATGGCATCACCGCAACTGACAAGGATTCATCCCGACAACAGGGCGGGATCGTCAATTTGCCGTGTCTGGCCCGAGATATCCGACCCACATGTTTGATTGGGAAATCTCCAAATCCCGGCATCGTAGTAAATACGAACAGTCCTCGACTTGCCAACGGACGAACCATAAAAACTCTCAGTCAACGCCTTATCACTTTCTGTTTTCAAGCATGTCGATGGATCGGCCATACACCTCGCTGTCCTTACTGTCGGTTGTACTTTGACTTGCCTGCAAACGTTCGTCGTGTTATCTGGAACTGGTGACCGGAGCGCCCGCTCACCTCATTTTACAGTTCTCTCTATTATGTGCAATAATGCATATATACAACCCACCCGCTGTACCACAACCTCGACTTGTCTTGCCACCTCTCTCCTCCAGGGTGCCAAGCACGCACACCCGTTGACTGCACAAGCTCCTGCGGGGCTCGCCCTCGCAGCTCACTCCACTCTTGCTCTTTCCTCCGTAGTCGCACTCTCATGTATTATAGTACCCTACCTACAACATACTACGTCAAGAGCAACAATAAGAGTTGATGATGTAATACAAGATACCTTTCTGAAGTTTTGCTTGGATCACTTTGCTCGACCGAGATATAACGATCAGGCACGACAACAGTAGGTCAATCCGACAGGTATGGATTAAGATGTCCGGCCAGATCCCGAGCGAGTTGACTATTCCCCAGAACAATATTGGCTATGAGATAGCAAACATTCCTGAGCGCCCCCACGAATTTTTTTTCCTGTCAAGAAATCTTGTGAGACGTCGATCGACAGACATAGCAGCCATTGTTAAACTGGTGAATGCGGATGTTCTCGGTGTCCATCGGGCAGGCTCCATTCTCCGCCTACCATCGGTTGCCTTAATGCCACGACGCTTATTTGACTATAGACAATTCATATCCGCAGGAATCTAGCAAGAAAACCCAATCCAACGAGATGTTTTAAATTTGGACTCAGCAATTTCGAGACAACCACGTCTTCTGTAAGATGCAACTTTGGTGTGCCAGGTCCAAGTAAGCTTATCTAATGCAGGTTTGCGCAGGTGTGACGCAGTAGATCGGACTGGGTACACATAACTTTACGGGTAAATATCCGAATCAACCTGCCGCGTCACACTTCAAGCTTCACATTCGGGGTCCTGTACTGGCCAGCAAAGGGATTGCTAGCCCGAATGGGTTACCGCTCACTCGACCAACGTCTCCAATATTGGACAACTGGCGATTCAAGCAAGCACAGAGAGCATGTCTCAAGCGGTCTCTGTGGTCACTCAAGCGGACGTTCCGACCACTAGCGATGCGACTGGAGTGCACGGCGACGTCGACAGGTCTGCTACCCCTGCTGCCACGTCCAAAAAACGCAAGGGCCGTGCTCAAGTCTCGACCACGGGTGCGAAGAAGACCCGTCGCAAGGCCAATAATGGTTTCTGAGCCCGAGGTATTCCAAGGACACGCCACACTTTTCGGTTCAATGCTGGCGCATGGGGAGATGTACGATTAGAGTCAGATGTCGGACATTCAGTGGAATTGGCAGTGCTGTATGATTATGTCTAGTGAATGAACAGTGCGTGTATACGAGCTAGTGTGAAACCGAGAGCCTAGCAAGAAGCGAGCATCCATGCTAGGTGCACAGTTGCAAGCAAGGCCTAGCAAGGACCGCAAGGTATAACCCTCGAGTCATGCCCATGCGAGATCTTGCTAGGGATTGTAGACCTTGCTAGGCCTTGCTAGGACAGCGCGTTTGTTGAGGATCTAGCAAGGACATCACACATCGTGCCAGAAATTGCGGCCGGTTGCAACAAAAGCTATTTCCTCGCTAGATGCACTAGATCTACTGGTCCTAGCTACGCCTTGTATGCCTAGCTAGGCCTAGCTAGAACTGGGCCGATTTGCTGATGTTGAACTGGCACACGCTAGTCACCTTCATCCAGACTTGGTACTATTTAGTACGTTCATTATCCTAAGGACCCGCGGTGGATCAAGATATTACCTTGTTTACAAGGTCACTGGGGGGGGGAGAATTGTGGCTGTGACGAGCTTCAACTACGCCGTGGGACTTTCACTACCACCTCCTTCGAAATCTCCTTGAATGGCAATCTATCTACGCTTTTCGCCACTCATTCCCATCCCTTCCCACCATCTTTGGCCAGGTATCTGCGTCTAGTTTAACCAGCCTCTCATCCTCCATTCGCAAATATTCGCTTGGATGTGACATCAGCAAACTCTCATCGAAATCCCGGAGCAGACAAATACACTCCCGTCCTCGACAACGCGATAGTGCGACATAGACATTGAAAGGTGTAATTGTTCCGGATGGAGGTGTTCCTATGTCGATGATCGCATGTGATATCGTTTGTCCTTAAAATTTTGTTGTCAATTCATCTGTCCTTGCAAGACATGTGCTATCATCCGAACCTTGAGAGCAGTATGTAGTCTGTAAAT
>JBBPTF010000664.1:0-12380 GCA_038094015.1 Phylloporus cf. gajari
CCATCGGTTTCTATACCTCAGGTATATAAACCTTCATTGTCCTCTTTCCTCTTTTCTCTAAGCTAGTTCTCCTCAGGGTTACCACCTGTACCTCTAAGACTAGCAATCCATTTGACTTTCTCTTCATTGTCTCTCATCTCTTTGAGTCTCCACCTGTACTCTGAACGGGAGCTTGTCCTTAAGAACTCTCTAGTCTCCAGGTACCCAGTTCACCATCTAGTGGACAGTACCTTGGACCGACAGGATAACCCACCTTCAGTCACCTTGGTCTCAGTCAACCATCGTTACTGAACCCTCACAAAGTCGTAGCCACTTAATTGTTGTCTACAACTTGAGACACTTAACTGTCATCTGAATCTCTAGCCTATAGTCTTTAGTTTTCTGAGGCTACACTTTGTCTTACCCAGGCCAAGCGTAACAAAAGAACTAGCTTCTTCCAAGCGACTACTCTTACATAGCTCACCCACCATTTCACACAGACCCTCAGTCAACCCCGTGTGGGGCGCCCATCATACTCCTCGACACAAGTCAGGAGAATCCTCAGACACTTCGCCTCCAGCAGAACTTGAACAATCACCTGAGACTGCCCAACCTCTAGATCTACCCACAGACGTCCACATTTCTTCTGTCGAGGAAACCGACTACATTGAACAACTCACTGATCAATTCAATCAAACTCTAGAACTCCCCTCAGAACCCACAGTTGTCCCCATCCCCAAGACCGATGAACTCTTTGACTCAGACAAGTATGAAGAACCCAACCCAGAACCCACTATGTCTACCAAACCTGTTGAACTCTGCCTCACCCCACCTGAACACTTCGACGGGGACTTCCTTAAGGCCAAACAATGGTATGATTCAGTAGCCTTCTACATCCTAGTCAACAAGGAGGTCTACACACCCTTTCGTACATGACCAAAGGAGCAGCCCTCACTTGGGCCACTAACTTCCATGCTGAATGCATCAAAAAGGAAGATCCTGACCTCGGGACTATGAAGGATTTCACCAAGAAGTTCCTTCAAGACTTTAAACAACACGATGCCATCAGAGCCACCATCTCATGGCTCACCAACACTCACATGACCCTGAAAGGAGGAAAATGGACTCCCTCCCTCGCCGAGTACAATGCAGAATTCCGCAACAAGTCCACCCTCACTGGTATCGTTGATCAAAACGTCCTGATCGGATACTACTTGGTTGGCATCCCCGACTTCCTCATGAAACGTGTCTTCAACATGGAGATGGTCCCCGAGACCCTCAAAGGATGGATCAACAAGGTCTCCATGTTCTACACCCAAAATGAATGAGCTTGAGAAATCTCCACCCACAGATCCTCTTCCTCCTCCCATCATACATACCATTCCTTCTCTTCCCCAAAGGCAGAAAAAGACCCAAATGTCATGGATGTCAATGCCATACACATCGGCAAACTTACTCCAGAAGAACATAGGAGATGTTTTGCCAAAGGACGCTACCTTCATTGCCGAGAAAAAGGACACTCAGCTTGGGACTGTAAAAAGTTCCAGAACAACAAACCCCTCCCTCCTTGACCACATGTCAAAAAGGTTGAAAAAGACAAGCTCCCCAAGCTAGAAGAATTAGAGGACGATGAGGATGACAAAGTTGCCCGTGTCTCTTTCGCGGTGACCAAGGATTTTTAGAACGGAGGCCTAGATCGACGCTAGACACCTCCTCCCCTAGTACATGTGCTCGAGTCAATGTAATAATTCCTGGAACTACGAAATCTATGCAAATCCCCATTCAACTCATAGTTCCCTCGCACACTATGAAAATCGTCGATGCCCGAGCCCTCTTAGACAGTGGTGCAGATATCTCCTGTATCGACTGGCAGTTTGTGTGAAAGCACAGACTCCCCACTACAAAACTCGCTACCCCCATTCCCGTAAGAAACACGGACCAAACTCAAAACAAAGGAGGGGCTATCTGATTCACTTCTACCCTCTTTGTCAACATTGAAGGAATTGCCCATTGCGTCCTATCCCATGTAATGAGCTGTGGGAACGAGGACATCATCCTTGGACTTCCTTGGCTTCGCCACATCAATCCTACCATTGACTGGGAAAATCACACCTTCTCTATCTTGGAAACTACTGATCAGTCAAAAGAACTGTACAATGACTTCATCTCCGACACAGATAGACACAACTCCTACTTTGTACGACCTGGAATCTCTCGTCCCATTCCTAACCATCACAATGTCTCCACCATCTACGACTCTCGTCTCTTCGAATACCTAGACTATGAGGAAGAGTCTGCCTATGTTGATCGAGCATTGACCAACAGAATCATCCATCGTATCATTAGGGGAGATGTCAAACACTTCCTACCTAATTCCCCTGTTGTAGCCAAACTCACCACAGCTACTGAACTCACTATGGCCACAGAGTTAGCCAAACTCAAAGCCATGCTTCCCTCAGAGTACACCGAATTCGCCCAAGTTTTCTCCAAGGAAGCTATAGACCACATCCCTCCTTCTCACCCCTATGACCATGAAATCAACTTGAAGGATGATTTCACCCCCAAAATTGGCAAACTCTATCCTTTATCCCCAGACAAACGGAAAGCCGCAGACGAGTTCATCGATGAGAACCTCACATCTGGGAAGATTCATCCTTCCTCCTCCCCACAAGCCTTGCCCTTCTTCTTTGTTAAGAAGAAGGATGGCAAACTTCATCCCTGCCAAGACTACCGCTACCTTAATGAACATACAGTCTGCAGTGCTTACCCTCTTCCCCTTATTTCCGACCTCATCAATAAACTCAAGGATGCCCATGTATTTACCAAGTTCGACGTCAGATGGGGTTACAATAATGTCTGTATCAAAGACGGACATCAATGGAAAGCAGCTTTTGTCACCCACAGAGGTCTCTTTGAACCTACTGTCATGTTTTTTGGGATGTGCAACTCCCCTGTGACATTCCAGCGATTCATGAATGACTCTTTTAGGGACATGATTGCCGAAGGGTGGCTCGTCATCTACATGGATGATCTTCTCATCTTTTCTCCCGATGAAACGACCCACATGGAACAAACCAAGCGGGTCCTCCAACGAATGACCGAACTTGACCTTCATCTTAAACTCAAGAAGTGTCAATTTGCTTCCTCTGAGGTGGAATACCTCGGTATGATTGTCAAACCAGGTCAACTTGCCATGGATCCTGTTAAACTCAATGGTATCGCCAAATGACCAGTTCCCTCGAAACCCAAAGACATCAGGTCATTCCTTGAATTTGCCAACTTTTACCATTGTTTCATCCCTGATTATTCCACTGTCGCTCACCAACTTCTCGATCTCACAAAGAAAGACCATCGTTGGGAATGGACTCCCACCTGCGAAACCTCTTTCCATTTGCTAAAGAAACTCTTCCTTGCTTGTCCCGTCCTCCAACTCCCTGATCCCGCCAAACCTTTCGCTATTGCCACTGATGCCTCTAAATATGCCTCTGGTGGTATCCTCCTTCAGACCGATGCCAATGGGGAATGGCACCCCTGCTCCTATCTCTCTCAGACGTTTGGCAATGCCAAACGCAACTATGACATTTATGACAGAGAACTCCTCGCTGTCATCCGAGGTCTCAAAGCCTGGCGACACTATCTTCATGGCTCCCCCCATCATGTCCAGGTCTTCACTAACCACAAAAACCTTCTCTACTTTAAGGAGGCCCACAACCTCAACTGACGACAAGCCCGTTGGTTACTTGACCTCCAAGACTTCGACCTCCACCTCGTCCACATCCCTGGAAAACTCCTTGCCAGTCCTGACGCCCTCTCTCATCACCCTGACCTCATTCCCTCCACCGATACTGATAACGAGGGTGTTATACTCCTTCCACCCGCCCTATTTGTCAACATCATTGACAGCACTCTCCACACCCTCATCTCCTCCACCTCCACCTCTGACCCCCTGATGCTCCAGCATCTTCAACTCACTGATACCTCCTCCCTGGCTCACCTATGCTTCCAACTTTCCAACTGGCAGGTCACCAACGATGTTCTCACCTACAAAGGCCGCATCTATATTCCCCCTGACAACTCACTCTGTCATTCCATCCTGGAATGCTGCCACAATCACGAATCAGCAGGACATCCTGGATACCTTAAAACTTGTCAACTCGTCTCCACTGAGTTCTGGTAGCCAGGCCTTGCAGCTTATGTTTGAAAGTATGAGGAAGGTTGCGGGGTGTGTCAACAAAACAAAGTCAATACACACCCGTCTGTCCTGTCACTTACTCCCATCCATGCTGCTGGCACTCGCCCTTTCTAATCCATCTCTTGTGACCTAATCATTGGTTTACCCCCGTCCGGTGGTTTTAATTCTGTGTTGGTCATGGTAGACCACACCTACAAGGGGGGTATTTTTATCCCTACCACTGACTCTGTCACTGCCAAAGGTATCACAGAACTTTTCCTCCACCATGTCTACAAATGCTTCGGACTCTACGACAAGATTATCTCAGATCATGGTCCACAATTCACCTCAGCCTCTGCCAAGGAACTAGGCAAACTCCTGAACTATGACCTCACCCTTTCAACTGCCTATCACCCCCAAACCGATGCATCAGGAAACCTTGTTTTCCCATTGTAGTAAGTGGCTAATTCAAGTAGTAACAGTAGCGTATGTAGCACTACATAGCCGCCACATATCTATTATGTCACTACTTTGGACTACATAGCCATCATGTATCTGTCGTGTTACTACTAAGACTACATAGCAAAGTTGTGTCGTCATCAATCTATGTAGACTACATAGTACTCACACCAATTTGTAAATTACAAGAAAAAATAGTATTATGCTATTTTACTGTACAACAGTGGGAATATACAATACAACATACATACACAGCTGTATGTACACGACACAGGTAGGCGGATGAAGAGCATGCTGTGGACACGCAGGTCCTGGGTTCGAGCTGGGTAGTGAGTCCTCATCGCCATACTCTGTTGCTTTGACTTACCTCTCTGCCATGGTTCTGTTGTAGGCGGATGGAGGGCGTGCCGTGGACATGCAAGTCCTGAGCCACAGGGTGCAGTATTGTCACCAGGCCATTGCTCAAGCGCTCATAGGTGGATGGAGGGCACACTGCGAATGCGCAGGTCCCAAGCTCGAGCTAGGTAGGCCATACGAACAAGCACATATGTGCATGCCATGACCCCGTCATTGTGTTCTGCTCGCTGCAGCATTACCCGTGCCGCTATCCCATCAGGTGGTGCATCGAACAAGTAGTTGGGCTCAACGGCACAGGAGGACTGGGCACACAGTGCACACATGGTCATCATATGTGTGCTAGGTGCATCAGGTGGTTGGGGTGGACGCAAGTGATAGGGTGGGCACACCTGCATTGGCTGCTGGGCAGCTTTTCACATCGTTGATGACCCTGTGTCATCAACGGCATTGTGTTGTCACCGTCGGCCCATCATGCACCTGTTGTTGCTGTGTCAAAGGCGTCATGGCATCGTTAATGATGCTGGGTCATCGACGATGCTTCATCGCTGTTGTCGTTGCCGAACTTGCCTGTGTGTCACTGGTGTTGTAGACAGGCAAGGTGTTGGGTGAAGGGCACAGCGGTAGCGCATGTGTGTGGCCCAAGTGTGGGACATTTGGGCTGGCAAGGTTAGTCAGCATTTCAACCAAGATTCAACTAAGTCCCCCACTCGTCATGGGTTGCGAGCACTTCCAGACTGCTTGCTCGTGCGCAGCGTGATTGCCCTGGCTCACTTACCTGGCCTATTCACTGCCCATTCATTGGATGCAGTCATGCCAGCTACCACAACCACAATGACGTCTGTTCTGCATGCCTAGAGATGATGATAATGGCATGACGGTGGCAACATGCACAGGGCCACACCCACACCACATCCATGGCCTGGAGTACACAACAACAGCGATGCAAATTGTCGATGGCCACTCTGTCTGGAGGACATGACGGGATGGCAACAACAACAACAACACGATAGTGGTGACATGCACAGGCCCACACTTATTGTGAGTGCAACTTCCCCATCTGGTAGTGCATACCTCATGTGCCCAATAGCACACGGTCGTTGTCCCTCTCATACCCACCATACGATGTTCATGACACAGCCCCAAGGTGACCATGGGACTTGTATACTCATGTGTCTGAGCGCACTCACAACCATCATGTGCAGTTGCATCACAATGATGACGACACTTGGACAACCCGTCATGGTAACAACAAGGACGACAACACCCCTTGTGTACTATCCAATGAGGATCATGATGACTCGTGCTCTGCAAGAGGTGGTTGTGATGACCATAGAGCAATGAGGATGCCGCCACCTACACATTCAGATCAGTCATGATGGTCATAGTACGATGAGGATTGTACCTGGCAATAACAATGCAACAAGGGCAATTCAACAGGTCAGGGATGGTATTCTCACCACCTCTACCATCTAACAGCATGCAAGCATACGGAAATGCCAACCAGCTAGCGCTACATGTGCGAGTGCATGTATGCGCATCTGCTGCAAGTCCTGCTATCACCACACCTCCACCTGGTGTCCTGAGGAGTGGTGATACCACCAGATAGCAAAGAAGGTCGTTCCTGGCCACAGTGTGTTTTTAGGAATACTATTCAGGAGTACCATGATGACTTCAATTAGGTATTGTTTGTGATAGTGTTGGTGATAATGGAATCTGAGGACTGGTGTCTGGACAAGTAAATTTTATGTGTGATTCAATTTCTATGTTGTGCTCAGTAGTACTATATAGCAGCTATTACTACATAGCATGATGTAAATGCCATATGACTATGTTGTACTACATAGTGCTATGTAGTAAACCATGCTACGATACAGTACTATATATAGGGGAGAAGCCTACAGGTACTACAGCATTATATAGACTACATAGTGCTATGTAGTCTTGGTGAAGTTTCCTGATGACTGGTGAAACAGAACGGGTAAACCAAGAACTTGAAACCTATCTCCACATCTTCTGTGGTGCCAACCCCACTTCCTGGTCACAGAAGCTTTCTCATGCAGAGTTTGCCCACAATCACCGCCCTCACTCCACCACCGGTCAATCACCATTTTATCTCATGATGGGCTACAAACCCCATGTCCTACCAACTGTCCTTCCAGAATCCCACCTCCCCACAGTCAAACAATGACTGAAAATCCTGTCCGCAGCTAGAGATGAGGCCCTCGCCACCCATGAACTCACTTGCCAAGTAATGGCATCCCGCACCCACCAAAAGTTCACCCCTTTCACTAGAGGAGATAAGGTTTGGCTAGAAGCCAGAAACCTGAAACAGCCAATGAATCCGAAATTTGCGCCCAAATGAGAAGGCCCATTCCTAGTAACCAAGGTACTATCCCCACTCAGTTATCAACTCCGCATCCCCAGTACCTGGAAGATTCACCCCATTTTCCACACCTCCCTTCTCACACCCTATCGCAAAAATGACATTCATGGACCAAACTACCCAGCTCCACCCCTGGATCTTATAGAAGGTGAGGAGGAATATGAAATTGAGTGGATATTAAGACATCAAGACAACCTGTCATCACGGCAATACCTGATCCGATGGAAAGGGTACACAGCCAAGGAAGACTCTTGGCAAACTGAGCGGGACCTCAAACATTCAAAGGCCACCCTTCTCGACTACAAAAGACGCCACCCCTGGGCCTTTCCCTCTATTGTATGAGCCATCATTTCTACCCTATTATCACTTTAGCCAAAACCGCTCCTCCTGTTATCGCCAAAATGCCTATTGAATTCTATTCCTCTGAAGAAGAACTTGCTCTCACTACCCCCTCTCATACCATTCGCTTTGTGGATGTTCCGTCTTCCCCCACAACCTCTGTCATTGCACCCTCTGAAACACCTCCTTCCTCCAACACCATTGCTGAAGCTGGCTGGAATGAACCAGCCTGGGAACCCACACCTTACCCCTCTGTCGTCACCCCAGACATTCCCCTCGCTGGGGAATACCTCAAAGAACCCCTCTACCGTGAACAAAAGGATGAACTCCTTCGCTACCTTTCCTGCGACCACCTCGCAGTTCCAATCTATGCTTACCTCAACTGTGACTCCCCCCTCGTCCTTCTCTATTGGGCATTCTTCTCTTTGGACAATGTGCAACCTCCTTTGGCACAAGGGAAGGTATGCCATAGCCTCTTGGAGGCCATGCATCAATTGGGCATGCTGACCTTCCTTTGTGACCTGGAACAGTACCTCCGCGAGTTGGCTGACCAGCGAAAAGCCCATATTGCCCTCCTTCCCACTCGTAGTACCCCAGAAATCCACATGCCATCCACCCCCTCTGCCTCGTCATCTCCCCTCAACTCTGACAAGGAATGTGTTCTCCAACGCAAGGAAGACTGGTGGACTGGTTGCGGTGGTGACAAACCTCTGCCATATAACCACCCTCGTATGCATGAGGCTTGCTACCAGTGTCAATGCCTAGGCCATCAGAAAATAGATTGTCCAGACTACCAATGTGGATACTGCCACCACTTCCGCCCTTGCCATACTGCTGCTCGCTGCCCCCTCCGCCGTCATACCCCAGATTGGGTACCATCGAATTCACCTCCCAGCTCCTCCTCCTCCTCTCGCCGACGATGACCCACTACTAACAGGATGCACCCCTCTAGGGGTCCACCTCGACCTCGACCTCTAGTAGAACGTCTTCAACACTCTCCATCCCCTCCCTATGAGGAAGACTTCAATGCAGTGGCAGATGTGAACATGACTGGCTCTCCCGGTGGGGGTTTTCTTGATCTTTAAATGGTCTTTGTCATTGTCTCGACCCTAATGAGGGGGTAATGTTACGATTTCTCTTTTCTTGCTTAGTCATATGAGTTCAGGACATTATTTCTTTTCTCTACAATTACTCACTTCTTCTTAGTAATCGGCCTGATGACTCATCATCATCTCCTAATCATAGTTCTTCCTCCACCTTCTTGGACATTCCATGCAATTCTATCACATTCCGTTTAGTCATCTCGCTAAGTACATCCTGTGTACAATTAGTTCTTTCATATTCCATCGGTTTCTATACCTCAGGTATATAAACCTTCATTGTCCTCTTTCCTCTTTTCTCTAAGCTAGTTCTCCTCAGGGTTACCACCTGTACCTCTAAGACTAGCAATCCATTTGACTTTCTCTTCATCATCTCTCGTCTCTTTGAGTCTCCACCCGTACTCTGAACAGGAGCTTGTCCTTAAGAACTCTCTAGTCTCTGGGTACCCAGTTCACCATCTAGTGGACAGTACCTTGGACCGACAGGATAACCCACCTTCAGTCACCTTGGTCTCAGTCAACCATCATTACTGAACCCTCGCAAAGTCATAGCCACTTAATTGTTGTCTACAACTTGAGACGCTTAACTGTCATCCAAATCTCTAGCCTATAGTCTTTAGTTTTCTGAGGCTACACTTTGTCTTACCCAGGCCAAGCGTAACACATATTTTGCTTGTGATCTTGGTTCAGTTGGCATAGGACCAACCAAATCAGTATGAACCAGCTCAAGTGAGCAAGAAGCCCACTTGAAAGAACCTTTAAAGGATCCATCTGGCATCTTTCTAATAGAACATCCCTTACAAGGAGATGTATTGGAAGAAGGATGTAGTTGAGGAATACCAGTAAGGTGTGCATGAGCATGGCATAAAGCATTCTGAGAAGTGTGTCCAAGATGCTGATGCTACAATCAAAGAGATTGTACATCCATGAGAGAGGTTACAGAGCCTATCACTGGAGTAATCTGAGCAGACTAAAACCAGTGAAGGTTGTTAGTTGGTGATGAGGCAGTAGTCTGAATCACTTCACATCCTCTCTTGTCCTAAATACTAGATCCTGTATTGGAAATCTTACAACAGAAGCTGTGGTCTGTTAGCACTAGTAATGATAATAAATGGCTGGTGGAATTTAATGTGAACCAAGCATCTTTCAATGCAACAATAGAGGGCAAAATAACTCTGTCCACTTGTTTAATGAGAATGGTTCCCAGTCTATACATTGGGAACTCTTCTCCTATTGCAACTTTAGCATTACATTTTTGTTCTCCCAGATGAACAAAGTCATTTATAAAAGGGGATATATGATCTGTGCATCCACTATTGATCATCCAATGCTTTTTGTTCCATTTCAATCTGTCTTTGGTCTCTGAGGAAGAATCCCTGAGATAATAGCAAAGGTATTTGTTAGATTCCTCATTATGATACATCTCTCATTCTGGATCTAAATAGTCCAATCTCTGTCTCTCAAGGACAGGAACATAATTGGAAAACCCCTATTGAAATATTTAAGAGAGATGAAAAGAAGTCAGATGTTTCCTTATTCAGTTGTAAAGCTTATGTTTTCATTCTACCTGAACAATGGCCTGACAAATTGTCACCCAATTCAGAGGAAATGATATTCATAGGCTATGAATCTAACACTAAAGGATGGCATTTTTGGTCAAATCAAAAGTACAGAGTTGTTGTGTTGACACATACTACTTTTGATGAAGAATGATTTCTGTAATGTTCCAAAAACCATGATGATGGACCTATATCTATTCCAATAATGGACAAACCTTCTGATCAAGAATCAAAACCACCACCTAGAGTGAGATCACCAGATTAATATGAGTATTATCAAGTCTCAATTGGACCACCTGATATACCACCACCACCTCATCATCCTAACATAGGACCTCCTTTCCAACCATATGACTGGTTAGGAGACAATCAAGGAGATGATCCTTGGGATGATTCAGAAGATGATCCAGATCAACCAGAAGCACCTCCTTCCAGACAACATTCTAGAAGAGAATCAGTGTCTCCTAAATAAGAAGATCTAGAAAGAGAATTCTCTTCTCCAGAACAACCACTGTCAGAACAACAGTTGACTCCAATCAGACCAGGTATAAAATGATGAGGACCTGAATTGGGTTACAGATCTTCAATAGAAGATCATCACCAACACAAAAGATACCTTGCATCAGATTCTCCTCCTACTCCACCCACACCACCATCACTGATGTGGAGAATACCAGACACTGTTAGACACAATTGATATGCTCCCAGACAAAGGAAAGACAAATCATTAGTGGAGTTTAGAGTAAGACCTTATCATTATCAACTGATGAGAGAAGAAAGAAAGAATGTTCAAGAACCACTGAAACAAAGGCAGGAACATCAATCACAATGAGTTCTCAGACCTAGATTCATTCCCAATAATGCATATGGGGAAAGACATCCAGTGGAAATTGAATCTGATATCAGACAAGGTTTGGAACCAATACAGGAAGAACAAATTCAGGAGGAGTAAATTCCTGAAATTGAGAATGTTCCTGAACAAGATGAAGGTATCAAAGATCTGTACACTAACATGTGGTTCAGATCTCATCTATCACATGCTGTTTAATTTTCTAATTGAATCATACCAAGATTATAGAAAGATATAGAAAGATTACCTTGAGATGAACAAAAAGAATAGTACAATGTGATGAAGAACAAGATTACCTCCTTAAAGGAGAGACATGTATGGGAATTGGTTGATCTGCCAAAATGACACAAACCCATGAAAGGTAGATGGGTTTTTGCAATATGTCCAGAAAACCAAGTCAAAGCACAATTCATTGTAAAAGGCTTCACACAAGTTTTTAGAATAGACTATAAAGAAACCTTCTTGCCAGTTGCTCAGTTTGAAACTGTTTGCCTGCTTTTTGCACTGGCTATTCTCAATGATTGGGAGATGGAAGCACTAGATGTCAAGACAGCATTTCTATTTGGAGAGCTTGATGAAGAAATCATGATGCAATCCAAAGGATTCATAGTGAAGGGTCAGGAGTTAAAGGTCTGTTGGTTGAAGAAAGCTATCTATGGCTTGAAGCAAGCTATGCTTCAATGGAACAAGCAGCTCAACAAATCTCTTGTTGAACTCAGGTTTAAATGATGTATTTCAGACTCAGGCATTTACTTCAAGTTCATTGGCAAGGATATTATTATTATCATCATTTATGTTGACAATGCACTTTTCATGAGCAGTGATTGTTCACAGTTACTTTCTCACAAGAAACAGTTCATGAAAAGATGAGAATCCTATGATTTAGGAGAAGTCAAAGAATATCTTGGCATGAGAATCACAAGAGATCACAAGAAGTGAATCTTGATCCTAGATCAAACTTCTTATATAACCAAAGTGGTAAAGTGTTTTGGTCTAGAGAATTGCAAGGAAACACATGTTCCTTTACCTACTGGATATACTCCAAGAGTGAATGACAAAGATGTTAATGCTTCTCTTCAAAGCCAATATCAATCTGTTATTGGATCCTTACTGTACATCATGCTAGGAACCAGACCAGACCTAGCTTATTCTGTGATAAGATATCACAATTCTCTTCAAATCC
>JBBPTF010000666.1:0-12337 GCA_038094015.1 Phylloporus cf. gajari
CGCGATTCAAGTGAGTTTGTCAAAACTCTTACTATCGATCTGTTGTTGAATGCTTCCATGCATAACCACTGTAGTTAGCTCAACCTTCCACTCAGTCAGTTGTCTTAAGGACCATCTCTTTGATTATTGTTGATAGACACCCTTATCTAGCTTGGGACATGTGCGATGAAACCCCGAGGTCAAGGCGGCGTGGTCGACGCGCGACTAAACGTATATGGGGTGGAGGGTCTCAAGGTCGCGGGTATGTGTTGATACTAATCATCCGTATCGTTCTGATGGTGGGTGTTAGACATGTCTATATGTCCTACCAATGTCGGAAATGTAAGTCGTCTTACTCAGAATCGTGTTGATTGATGATTCATGCCTCCTTGTAGAACACGTATTCAACCGCGTTGCTGATCGGGGAAAAGGCGGCAACGATTATTGCAGAGGATCTGGGATATTGAAACACGACCAGTATTGCAGAAGAAATCACACCTGGATCTGCCGGGTGACTGGATCACAGAACTCAGTACTCATCTAGTAACTTGTATCTATGTGTTTCCACTTGTAACTACTAAACCCCAGGCTTAGCCGGGAGTTGTATACGTACATATGTTGAGTCACGAGTGCCCCATCTTCACTTGGATAGTTGCATGGAGGTTAGTAGTTACTTTCGGTAATTCGGAGCCCAACGTCAATGTTATTGCAAGACAACAGGCCCCATGAAAACCTTTCCGATGGGCACACAGTGTTAGGTAAGCAATTTAGTTGCATCAACAAGAACAAACTGAGATCAAATAAAATGGGAGCTGTTCCCGTCTCTTATCTCTTATCAGATCCAGATCAACGACGCTCGTTTTCATCAACGCCACCAACTCATCAAGAATGCAAGCGCGAGTTCTTGCGTCGAGCCCTTCCTCGTCTTCCTCTCCCTTGGCAGGATCACCGTGTGTATTCGCGCCTCCACCGATGCAACCGCTGGCACGATTGCAAACACAAGCCACGCCAAACTTTATGCCATCCATGGGACCCTTCTCAAATGGGGGAAGTCTGACAGGCGGCTTTGTCCAGCAATTTCACACGGTAAGCCAATAGTCTGACGAGTCTATTTTAGGCATTTATATTTGTATGGCCAGTCTCAGGGGACAAATCCACTGCAAATGGACTATAGGCGAGAGCTATATACTACGCGTGAGCGCGTCAGACAACTGGAGATCGAAAACGTCAAACTGATGGCCGAACGAGATACATTACGGTATGTTTTTCCTTCAAGTTGGCAGTGATCTTACGCGCTCTCTCTAGTGATGTATTGAACCAAAAAGCAACTTTAATCCGTTATCCTGTTCCATCGGTACCTACACGAGTTACTCATCCAAATATCAAGTTCTGGACGTGCGGGGATTTCGAAAAGTGGCTCCTCATGCCCGAAGGTCAGGTTGCAAATAGAGGGAAGGAGCCATTCCTAGAGGAAGAAAATGGCGATCCGGTGTCAGACCAACGGGTTAGTGACATCAAGGCCTGCATGCGGAACGCCTTTTGCGAGCTGGTGAACATAAAACGGGCTCCACAGATCTGGGGAGAGATTGACGCGACAGGGCGACAAACGTTTCATTCTTTTGTGGAAAAATGCTACCCTCTATTTAGGTGTGCAGAAAACGGATGGAAGTTGGACCGTTTGGCACGTTCAACTTATCCGGGATGGCGCCGGTCTCATCTGGACGAAAACGTGAATTGGGAGAGCAGAGACGAGAATCTGAAACGCAAAAATACGGGGGAGGCATCTTCTGGGCCTACAAAGCTTCAGAGATGTACGTATTCGATCCAACACATGAATATGGCTGAAATATTGTTCATAGTTGATCCTGAGTTTAGCAACATCGCACACTCGAGCAAGTCGCGGCCGTCCGTCAAAAACGATCCGTATGCCCAACAAGAACTAAACCTTGCGCTGCCCGCGAACGGTTCTAGTGAAGCCCTGCCCGCGTCGAAGCATGTTGATCCTTCGTACGTCACTGCCCATCATATCCACATTCAAGCATGCCACTGAAAGATATGCCCGATGTCCGTACTCAGTAACATCGAGAATATCCCAGTCGAGACGAAGAATTTTCATTCAGCGGCCTCACAGATATTGGCCAGTTCCTCCCGGCCATCGAAGAAGATCACTAAAATGCGGCCTAGCCCCACACGAAATGGAAGGTGAGATGAGGGCATTATCGTATAGGGAAGCGGGCCCACAACCTTTCAGGAATCTATGTGCCCACCGTTGGCTGAAGGCGTTCAAAAAGACAACTAACGGGACAACCAGCGAGTTCAAACAGTATTATATGTCACTTAGAAAGGAGCAGCGAGAGGTATTCCAGATCATTTACTTATTTTCCATCTAACGGCTTGTCCTACAGTCGTACGATAGGGAGGCAGCCGATTTGGTGAGTGTACCCGCTGAGTACCAATAAATATTCATCCTACATTCCCTCAGGTTGCTAGAGATGCTTGGAATAAGCAAGCGTTCGATGGAACTATGTACTAAACCCGCACCTCGTGGTTCGTCTTCTTCGCAATTGCCGCCGCCATCACCATGGCGGTGTCTCTGGCATTCTCGCCTTCGTCATTTTCGTCGTTGATACTTTCGCTCTTGCCATTGCGATTAATTTTGTCGTCACCATCACCATTCTCGCCATCGTCGTCGCTGCTCGAGTTCTCACTACTGCTTGCCACCATCGCTGTCGTTTATCAGTCGCCGCTCTCGCCATCACTGCTTTTGTATCGATTATCCGAGAAAGTATTCGAAAGTAGCTTAGCAATCATACCCGTAATGTGAAGTTTCGCTGTGTCATGTATTCTTTAGATGGCCTTGAAGAGAGTATTTGTCTACAAAGACTCTACCCTTGGAGTCGCAGTCGCCGAATGCTCTCACGGTCTAATGACAACTGTGCTATCATCGTTGGGGGTGGCAAGGCCTGCAGGAAATCGACGCCTGCGGCCTAGATTCAGCTCGCGAACTAGATCCCAAACAATCACCTATGACGAATCCGCCATATGTGGAGACAGCCAAGCTTCTACCTCTGATAGCATTATCGCTACTCGTTTTCCGTCTCTCACCCGGTTCCAGTCCTTCCACCACCACCAGCGATAAGATGCTGGCTATTTGTTGTAATTCTCACTGTATTTCCCCAGGTATCAGGGTCGATTTCGAGGAGCTTGGGATGATATCTTCTCAAACGATCAGCACTAATGCTATTTTATCTTATCAGTGCACACCAGTTGTCATCAATATGGTCGTCGGCGACGGTGGACTGTATTCATACACGCAGCCAGATCTCCCCCAAAATAGGCCACACCTCATGTTTTTGACGTTGACAATGTACAATCGGTCGCTATTTAAGCCACAGTTACTCTCTACTGAATTTGTTTCATCTTCATTCCCGTAAGAGATTTGAGTAAGCCCAAGGCAACTTCCATGAGACCACTACTAAACCTTCTTTAGAGCCGATTTTGAGCAGGCTCGGTCCGAGATATATTCAAGCCGGTTTGGATCACAATAATCAAATCTCTCGTGCGTATGCAGACAGCCTGCTTATCTGACGTTTGTTCTCCCCTCTCACTGGAACAAGTTCACGCACTATTTGATCACCTCTGATGACGTGGCCGAACGATAGAGTACCCTCAACATTGACCCTTTTGGTGCATTCTGCCTGCGGACCTGCAACAAACGTAGAGGGGGCTGAGACACAGAGAGGAAGGATCGCGCTATCAGTACGCTACAGCTCGCGCGCACAGTACACAAGTCACATGGACTTTTGCACTGGAGCTCCTTTGCTGTTGCTACCTATCCTGCATTGAAGGCTTGAAGCATTGTATCCCGCCATAAATAACACACTCGATTCCATCCGTTCACATCTCGCAAAACTGAAACATCCCTACGATATCCTACATACACATATCCAAACCTTTTTTCTTTTTCTTTTCTTCTTTTTTTTTCGAATCCTGGAGACAATATTTAGAATCTTGACTTCGTGGGCCAAACGGTGCGTGGTGAATGAAAGGCCTGGGTTTAAGTGTCCGGAGAGAACCTCCACTCCGAACCCTTTCTGGACTGACCGGCTGGCCAGAGCACAATCTGTCAACCAAATTGATCGTGAGAGGTCTTCCGTGCACTCAAAGCGTATATTACCGGAGCGTTATCCTCAGGACCTGTCAGGAGCCAGACAAAAGCTCCATCCTTAGTCGCAATGCTTCATTATGGGAGAATGAATATCAAGTAGGGAAATGGGATCCGATTAAGAAATGCACCTGTACAAGCCAGGAGATGGGGTAGGGATCACTTTCCAGAGATATGGGTCAAAACTGCCAACGACTGGGGCACCCTGTGGGATCATTCCAGGTCAGCCTTGTGCACTGCAGACTTCCTCCTCCAGCCGGACGCACCAGGAATTCGTGGTGAACACTCGAATAGGTTCCGGTGCCAACGTTCCCCAAGTTGTCCCACTACCGAACCAGAGGGTGAGTATTACGTTCTCCACACGTGCAAATTGTTGATTACCTTCTGGTTGGGAAACCCAGGGATCAGATGGTAGCCTACGACAGGTCCCGTCCGCTCAAAGAGAGTGGCGAATTGGCCAGGGTGTTGCGCATTGTGAATGGCAATTACTGGCATCGTGAGTAGATGATTATACACTGGGAAGTATTAGATGTGTTGATTCATGTCTGCCCAGACGAGCCTTTTATTTATACATTTGCAAAGACCGCCCTTTAGCCTATTTAGATCCTTAAGTCATGGCAGAAAAACCACCGTATGCTCGACACTGCCTTCCGGGATTTGGTCGCACCTAGAGACAGGATCTGAGTAACTCCTGACGACATGTTCGTAAATATTCAATATTCATATGGACTCCCCTAGTGTAATTGGCAGGTCCGCAGTTCTCGACGAGTTAGGAGTACTTGGGACAATAGACCATTGTTCGGCTCTCAGATGCAACGACACATGAAAACGACATCAAGTCGAGGTTCTTGCTACTCAAAGAAGCCCCTCCCCTTATATCGCCAAACTTGAGAGACCATCCTGAGATTTCAAAATATGTTAGAGAAGGAAGTAGTGAAGAGGGCGCCTTCCGCTCAACTCGAGAACTGAACTGCGCCAGAAGAACACATCAATAGACATGAAATGCAGTTGGTGGGCTCACGGCTGTCTTCTTCAAGTGGTTAGATTGGAAACATGGTCAAAATAGGGGCAATCAGAATGGTCAAATTTATGAGGTGTTTCTGTTGAGAATGTCTTATCTTATCTAATCTTATCAGACATTCTATATCGGTCAGCTTATCTTCTTATCTTTAACGTCATCATGATTTCTCATTCATTACTCATCCTTATCATGATGACTGATACTTTATTACTCATGCTGACTGATACTGACACTGCTCATGTTTTGCTATTGGTCAGTACTTATAGTACGATAAGCGTCTTAAACGCTATTGGCTCAGATAAGAGCCTTTACTGCCATTGGCCACTATTGTTCTATCCATTTAGAACTACTATACACACGTACAAACAACTCTGTACTGTATATAAGGAGGAGCTCCCTCACGTATGCTCCTCTAACAGAATCTCCATCATCTGTTCTTTTGTACTTGGTGTTTACACTAAGCACTATTGCTCTCAAAGCAACACTTGGCTACTGCCTATGCTGCGCCTACCCTAGTGAGTTTCTCCCACTAGAGTTCATCCTGCGACTGTTTGGAGTCTTCGACTTCAAAAGTTTCTGAGGAGATACTTCATTTCTAACATCACCTATTACATAGAACAATATTGAATGTATATGCATTCCTTACTAAAGTGAGGGGTTGGGAGTAGAAGTTTGACCGGATGCTTCTCAGAACTATATACTGGGAATATTGGTGCCGGAGAAACCTTGATTGGCGGCGTTACAGAGTTTGTATAGTACCCACTTTTCAGATTAGTCTAGCCCAATAATTGGGGTCAGACCACACGAAGTGCTGGAGAAATCCGGGGTATTTTGGGTGTGCCCCGTTCGAGCAAGTCAGCTCTGTCGCCCCAATTGTCATGAACTTGGTTTTAACTGCATCTACACCAACCGATGCGGCGACCAATCACAAGTCAACAGAGAAGCGAACACGTACCACAGGTCCCAACCCTTGAGCACAATCCCACAATATACCTTGAAGTATTATGCCCAGCAAGGTCGTACGGTGCCGTCTCGTAAAAAAAAAAATGATGGAATGGCATGCCTTTGTCCGTACCCTCTGGTCCACGCCAGGCCAAAGGCGTACAACACCATGAAAGTAGCACATCTTTTTCGAGATCATCTTGCTTAGTCTAGTGAGAAGTCTAAGTTGCATGGCTGAGGTATGATCAATGTAGAGCATTGCGATCTCAGTCAGCCCAGGGGCCCTTAAAGGGTGGGTAAGGGTGACAACAAAATTTTGCAGGTCCGGCGTTGTATGGGCAGCTTCCCCCTACATATGCGAACTCTGACATTCTAGTTAGCAACATGGCGACAAATATATCGCAGTATCCGTCGAGATCTGCATGGAATCACCATTGTGCGAGTTCTTCGCCCACTATCAACACTGATACCATTGCATGTGATTCAATGCGCCTAGCGAAGAATCTTCTGTCAAGTCTTCTTTCTGTCAGTCCCTATGCCTCTTGCAAATGCTGCACCACCCCCTGGGATCAAGCAGACTGCCTGGGATTCCACAAACATCGACCGATGCTTTTAAATTTCAACCAGCCTTTATTCCCACTTGAAGAAGGGGTTGAAAGACCATTCGTGGTGGTGGCGACACATTATTCTCAGGCTTGTGGAGACTAACAATACTGCTGCCCTGCTGGTTTAGAAATGTTCAATTGTGACGTGATGCAGACAACTCAGTACTTAGCTCCAAGAAGTACACCACAGTTTCCAAGCTTCCGTCTCCGCACTAGGATCCATAAGCTAAGCGTGCCACGTCCGTGGCAATGCCTGCTACGGCTGCAACCACAGAGACTATGTAACGGCTTTGTCAATCCGGCCAACGATAGCGTGACCATTGAAGTGCATGAGGGCTGCCAGTCCGAGTGGTGCATCATAGGGGCGGCTGAGACACCAACAAGGATCTGCTAAATTGGGAGTATG
Organism: Phylloporus cf. gajari; assembly: GCA_038094015.1. Lineage (NCBI taxonomy): Eukaryota > Fungi > Basidiomycota > Agaricomycetes > Boletales > Boletaceae > Phylloporus > Phylloporus cf. gajari. The sequence continues at coordinate 7,119 of JBBPTF010000666.1, forward strand.
AGTAAATATAAATAAACATAAACGTAAAAGTGGAGCGAACCGTAACTGCACCCCATATCGGGCTTTTCTAAGTGCTCATTGAGCTCCCAATGAGCAGCTAGTCTCGGTACCAGCCGTTTATGGACACTTCCTTTTTAGTCGCTTCTCGGAAGCACCTGGCGTCCAAAACGTCTGGAGACATTTGTCAAGCGACGAGGGTCTCGAGTCACACTAGTCACATCACACTATCCCCACCACCTATGGTTCCCAATTGGTAAGCCTTATTAGGCATGGTGGCAAGCTGTCATGTCATTATCTAATTAGGCTTGTTTTGCATATTTCAGCCCACCAGTAATAAATCATGTACTAAATACATAGTTATACTTAGGATATTGTACCTCCAGAGGGGCTACAATACCTATGGCTTGGCAATAACCTCAGCAACGCCCAACACAGCGTTTGGGACTGTTCGGGGTATTATGGCCACTTCCATTTACGGTTTTGAAGCTCCTCATAATGCTGCTGTTCTGCCACCGTTGCTTCCCACGCCCTTTCCTTCCCTCCTCGTTGTTGTTGTTGTCACTGCCACTGTTCCCGCCACTGTTGCCACCATCTACCACGGTTGTACCCCTCCACAGGTGCCCCCAATGTTGCCCACACCACTGGCATTGTTATTATAAGTGGCCTACACTCCTTTTGGCCCCCCCTCTCTCCCCATTGTCATTGCCATCACTGCCGCCATTCCTGCCAACACCACTGCCTTCTCCAGCGGTCGCAATCCTCCATGCCTGCCCCCGACATTGCCTATGTCGTCAATGCCGTTCTTGGCGGTTTATGCTCTTTTTTGCTGTCTCCCTCTCCTTCTCATCACCACGGTCTCTGCCACCTTTCCTGCAGCTCCTGCTGCCTTGTTGTATCCCTCCGCACGCGCCCCCAACATTGCCTGCACCATTGGTGTTCTCATTGACGACCCTCCAGGCTCTTTTAGTCTCCTTTGTTCCTTCATTGCTGCTGCTGCACTGCCACCATTTTCTATGGTGTCTTATTTGTCCATGTGCATCCCTGGCATCGTCAGCATTTCTACCACTTCTTGCAGTGTTGAGTGCGTCTCATTCCTCAAAACATATACAGTGTTGACCACGTCACCCTCATCGCATCCATTGTTGCCAGTCTACCTGTCTATGCCGTCCCCATTATCAGTGTTTTCTCTTTGTAGGAGGTCACTGCTCCCCTACCCTAGTATGCATTATTGTCCTCACCAATCCTCATGCCATCTCAATCAACTTTCAAGCATTACCGGGGCCTTTCCAAGGCTGTTACTATTCATTTGTACAAGAATGGTGTGAGATGTATGACCATGTTACGAGGGAGCAAACAGGTAGAACGCCTTCGCAAGGCTTGGGCACAATGTGCCTTGGAGCTGTCCAGTAAGTGTTTACTTACTATTATCACATCACCAGTTGACATCTATTATTTAAGCATTGGCTCTAGAAGATCAGGATGCCATTGATCAGATGTTTGAAGATCAAGATATAGATGTATGCTATGACGATCCTGCACCATTTACCAGTCAAGATTTGGATCATGAAATGGATGATGATGGTGATGATGACCTTTCCAGCCTTACTTGACATGTTTCTGACTGGTGAGCTTTTCATGAACTCGCCATACTTTTCTCTAATGGACTTCTCAGGCGTCCTAAGGATGACCATGACTGTCGGGATCATATTACCATTCAATCCAGTTAATGGGAGGCTCAAATGCCATGCCTAGTCGATGCATACTTAGACTATTGTTCCCATGATTTGGGCAATGGTTTCTCTGATCCTGAGCCAGGTATAGTAGACAAGGAGCAGTCTGGTACTATTCACGATATCGAGTTGATCAATTTATTTGGTAAGTCGTTGCTGCTCATATATTGATCCACTGTTCATTTTTATTAGTGAGATGGAAAGTGACATTCGTTGCTTGTGCACACCACTTATTTCCTAATGAAAACCTCATCTCACATGGGTACATTGGGTGCTCGCCAGTCTACTCTAATGTTGCTGTGTCTCTCTGTACTCTTGCCGCTTTTTGACAGATTCATCGCATGTGTCCGTGTTTCAGTATTCAGGCACAATGCAAAGTATTGTGCTATCTCCATCATGTTCATAACTTCACATGTGATCTGATTTGATGCTGATTGCCAAGTAGGTCCCTTATTGTCCATACTTGTTTCACCAACTCTCTCAAGTGTATGATATTTACCTTGACATAATCTATTGTGTCCAGCAACGTCTCCATGATGCCCTGAATCATGATAGCCAGGAGTGGAGACTGCTGAACAAATGTCCAGCATGTTTTTACTGCCTGGAGGATGAGCCAAAGCTCACGTTTGACTGGCTTGTCTCTATTGACGGCAACAACAGCCTGAAATGATGGGACATGTCAGTATATGGTATGGTCCCTTGAGATGACAGCCATAAACTGCAGTCGAGCTACTGGCTAAGTAACAAAGAAGTTGATGAATTTCAATTTAAGGTTAAAGCCACTTGGGCAAGTAAGCTTTTCTTCTGCATGACTGATGCTTACACAATGCTCCATTAGATACCTCAAGGTGATGTGGATATGAGTGTCCATGATGATGACTGGGAAGACATCACTGAGTCAGACCCACTGAATCAATTCAACTGCATAGACCATTGGTGTAATGCGAGGGCAGATGTGTGTAAAAAAACATACGTGGTCTTCAAGGAGTCGGGGATCTTCCTCGCAACCTGCCAACATCACTTCATTCTTCTTGTGTGTGATATGGTCAAAAGTGGTGAACTGTAAGTGTTGCAGATATGATCCATGCTGTCATTGACATGTTATTTAGCACTAAATATCCCCTTGCAATCATCAAGCGGCTTCTCAATGCCTATGGTCCCAATGGGGGTTGCACATATGATATCAGATGTGCATTCTCAAAGACCATAAGTGCTAGTAACCTTGGGCCATGCACACAAGAGCTTGGTCTGTGTTTCATGGTTGGTGCCTTTCACGGACATGCTCACAATTGGCTATGTCAATTAGATTGGCATCTGATGTACATTGAGGGCATGGGAAATACAGAAGGTGAAGGTTGTGAACATGTCTTCTCTGCATCTAACGAGCTTGCACGTAGTACTTGGCATGCCTCTCAGTTCCATCGTCATCAAGCTATTGAAGAACACATCACATTCTGGAATGATGACAAGTATGAAGTACTTAGTATGAAACAAATATTCACTACAGCTGATTTTACTGACGTTGCCTATATCAGCATGGTTCTTTTGCAATCACTATCATGAAGTGATTACCTCGGTTCACAACCTTTCTACCAAACTCATGTTTCTCAAGGACAAATTGCATCTCAATGATGAGGACTTTCCTTGTTTCCTTGCTGAAGAATGATCATATCTCATATCACTCAAACATCCGTCACCACAGGATATTCTAAAAATTCGTTATGTACAGGCACTTGATGAGGTGGAAGAGAAGAAGTAAGTCATTGTTTCATGCTGTTTTGGCCACTTACGCTATCAAAGGGCCGAATGGAACACTGCATGCAAGGCTGTCAATAATGCACTAAGTGGTGTTGCCCTTCATGACTTGAATGCTGTCAGGGCTGCTATCTGAACAGCTAGTGCACACTTTGACCTCGCTTATACAAAGCTCCAGAATGCAGAAACCCAGGCCATGCACATACAAGTGCAGCTTGGACTCGAGTCAAGCTGGGTCATCAGTGATACCGAATATAATCGTTTCAAGGAAGAGGCCGGCCTCAGTAGGTATCATGCTACATTGGGAGAACTTGAGCAGTTGGTCATCATGTGCCTTTTTGAGCTCACGAAAGTCTTGATGTCAGGTACTGGTGAGTAATTTTTATTCTGATACCTGGGTCTCATTCAATGTAATTCCAGGGTATAAACTTCACCAACAAATCAGCAAAAGTCTTCAATGCAGATCCGAGGCTATACAGAAGGCAATTACCCAGTACAACACTCAAGCAGCATGGTTAGTTCTGCCCCGCTGCTCTATCTTGTGGAAAGAAATTGTTGAATACATGTCACTTGGAGAATTTGATTTACTCCGACACACTCGTGACAATATTTGTGATCACATATGGGCCAAGCCAGCTGTTCGGGAGGCTACAGCTAAGTTCTTTAAACTGTCCCATGCCAAAGAAGAGATAGCAAGGCTAAATGTTGAAATTTGACGTTTGTGAACAGCTATACACGACAAAGAAGAGGAACTTTCTGAAAGGATCTCTAACCTAAGTGCTACTGATCCGCTATTGGCATGTGAGTTAGAGTGCTCTCATCAAATGTGTTCTGCAGTGAATGCAGTCCATTTGTACCATCTCAATGTGATAGAGAAACAATTCCCTGAGACAAGGCAAGTTGGAATTGGAAGATGCGCCAAGGTGTTTCATATGGCCAATGATCCTGCAGAACAATCAAACATGGATCAGAGTGTGCCTTTTGGATGGACTTCCATGACTGATGATCCGATAGAGGAAGACACTGCAGATCAGAATGTACTGGATTGAGACGGATGGATGTGCAAAGGTAAAATCATGGTTTCTTGTTAATAAGTTGTACTGAATGCCATGTTTAGACTCACTGGCTTTTGACGAGCTCTATAATCTTTACATCAATGAATCAGGAGATGATGAATTGATAGCAGACGAAGAGGATGCAGCAGGTGTTCGGGCCATGGCTGAGTTCTTACAGGACATTGTAGATTGATTGCAGTGCCATTTTTCTGTTTGAATCTTACTTTGAATTCGACTCGAAGTATGCGTGTGCACCATTAATGTGGATAATTTGACAGCATGATGTGCTGATAGGTGTATTCAATCACACATCAGAAGTTTGTTCTGATGGCAAAGACATGTGTCCTTCATCACAAGTGATGCCCGCATTCTAGGGCAGCAGACAATTCATGGAGTACACAGATCAATCTTTCGGAGATATACTCCGAATGGTAGAGGAAATGAACCTTAGTGGGAATACTCACTAAGTGTAGGAGACTTGAGGCAGTAATCAAGTAAAGAGTAGATAGTCGATAGACTAGAGCAATAGTGTAGTGCTTAGTGTAAACACCAAGTACAAGAGAACAGAGATGGAGATTCTGTTAGAGGAGCGACTAGTGGGAGCTCCTCCTTATATACAGTACATGTTGTTTGTATCTGTATGGTAGTTCTATATACGTAGAACAAAGAGTAGCCAATG